>VIAB01001243.1:33651-44568 GCA_009801035.1 Oophaga pumilio
CTCCACATCTTATATTTGGTGCGTTCCGCAGACCCTAACATTGAGTTGTAACCATGCTGGCTCAGCCTATAATCAATATTGCAAAATCCCCAAATATAAAAAAATTCTGTGTCATAATGCCTCCGCTTAGTGTGTCTTGGACTCAGTGACTGACTGCTCAGTCATCGAATCTGAAGGAGTGGCATGCTGAGCTGTCTGTGTATTGATGGACAGCTTAGCCGTCATATCGGAGTCTCGGAGGTGCTGATCTTCTTTCAGGTGTTTCCTGTTCTATGTGATTACCCAACTACTTAAATGAGCTTTCAGCCTCAGACTTCTGCCAAACGTATCATCTACTCAGTGGATTGCCTTAACTCTGTTTATTGATCTATTGCTTCTGGATCTTGGGCATTGTTCTGAACTTCCGTTTTCCTAGCCCAGTTGCTCTGATCTGCTGTCTTCCTGGTATTCTGACCTCGGATCATGACCTGACTTCTCTTTTGCCTTTTTCCTTTCGCTTACTAAGTGCTCTCTTGGTGTCTGACCCCGGAATGCTTGACTACTCTGCCTCACGACCTGCCCATAAGTAGTGACTAGTGCCACAATCTGATCATTGCAACTGCGTTTAGCTCTGATATATTTGCCAGTGAGTAAATTGAGAATTACATGTTTGAAATGAATACTCAGTGTATGCAGTGTAGAATTACCAGTTAATGGTTTTCTATAAATGGAGATGTGAATATGTGACGTGTCAGTATCCCTCCTTCCATAAATTATCCAAAAACACAAAGTTGGAATGTTGGACACTATGTGAGAACAGGAGGTTGTGATGATTGGAAATTATGTTTTTAACAAACAATGGCATGGATGCCTCACTGACTTTAATGAAATGTCCGTATCACTGTATGTTGGACACAAAAAGGTTAATGGGGTAGAAATTGTATCAGCATTCCCACCAACACATACAAATATTAACTAATGACAAGGAGAAACTGTTGCTCTCAAAACAACCCTGATGTTAAAGGGATTCTGTCACCCTTTTTTGTGATATGAGATAAAGATATCACTCAATAGTGCGTCCCATAAGTAATCTAGTAGCACCTTTCATAGCCCCTGACACCCAAGCTTTGATGCAAAGATACCTTTGTAATCTGCTTCTTGCTGTATGCAAATCGCCACGTTCTGGTCCGCTCGGCGGGGTTTGTTCCGCTTCTCCACTCCCCTCCTGTCTTGCCCTACGCACTTTTTGAATCTTTAGACTGCGTTCACGTCGGGTTTACCAAGCGTGCGCATTGAAAAGGGCCCTCACGCATGCGCAGTATGCTTTGCCAAACTGTGGGCAAAGCATAGTATCAGTATTGCGCATGCGCCGGTATTTTGCCTAACTATCTATGCCCCACAAAAGTCTTCTAAGGCAAACTGTATGTTCCTGGATGCAGGAAATCTTATTGAAAACCTGCACATTACACCAGAAGCTTCAGATAACAAGTTTTGAGACAGAGGTTCGTTATCTGAAGGTGTAATGTGCAGGGCTTCAGTATGATTTCCGGTGTCCAGCAACATACAGGCTGCCTTAGAAGACTTCCGGGGCATAGAAAGTGAGGCCAAATTCAGGCGCATGCGCAATACTGGTTTTATGTTTTGCCCACTGTTGGGTAAAGCATACTGCACATGCTTGAGGGCCCTTTTCAATGCGCGCGTGTGGAAAAACAACGGAATCTGTGACATTCACAGATGAAGATACAAACAGCAAACCGAGGAGAGGGGGTGGAGAAGCAGAACCAGCCCCACCAAGCGGACTAGAATGCGGCAATTTACATACAGCAAGAGGCAGATTGCAAAGTTTTTTTTGCATCAAACCTGGGGTGTCAGGGGCTATGAAAGGTACTACTAGATTACTTATGGGACGCACTATTGAGTGATATCTTTATCTCATATCACAAAAAAGGGTGACAGAATCCCTTTAAAGGAAACATTTCCCATTAAACAAAATTATAGTTGAATTTGAGTCGAAATTGAGTATACATGGTAATGAATTTCTTGAGTTCTGATAAATGAGTTGTAAATTGATTCATTTTCTCAATAAGAGCACCTAGATGTATGGCACATTATTGCTCTTAGAAAATAGACAAAGACTAGCTGGTGTTACCAGAGCAGAGGGGAATTTACCAGGTAAGGGTTTATTCACACATCAGTATTTGGGCAGTACTTTGCATTAGTGTTTGTATGAGAATATTTGTAATTGAAAGATTGTCACTAGAGATGTGAGAGCACTAAAATGCTCGGGTGCTTGTTGCTTGAACAGAGAAACTCCTAATACTCACATTCTTGTTTCGAGTAGTGAGATTAATGGGAGTCAAAGGGAAAGCCAAGCTTTTTTCCAGCAGAACCTACAAAGAGGTCTGGGGGCAGTGAAAATGTCCAAATTCCAAATGGATGGGAAAAGTGTTGAATGGAAGGAGAACAGCTTGGGGAAAACCCCCGGAAGCATTTCTGACCCAAAGATTGCTGCTGAGAACAATGGTGTCACACTTTTTCTCCACTTTAAGGAGTGACAACAAAACATTCCAAACCAACAAGAAATTGCATTTTACAGGAAAAAAAAAGTTAAAAACATTTTTTCCTGTATAATGTCTAAAATTTTAAAAGGAATACAAAAAAAAACAATTTAAGTAAGCCAAATCTGATTTTTTTTTAATTAAAAAATAGGAAATTTCAGTGTAATTTATGAATAATGTACCCCAGAACACTGAAAATAGTGTATGGCTAAGAAATGTGAACAAACGCACAATTTTCAAACGCTTTTTGTACTCTTATATGCCACTAAAATATAACAGAAAGCATGTAAAGTAATACTGTATCGATGCGTAATCTAACTCTTTTTGTAAGTTTTACATACCACCGTAATACAAAAATAACTGTGTTAAACTGTTTGGATGAGTAATTGAATCCATGAAAAAATCTTGAAATAAAATATTTTGAAAGTGCAGTTGATGTACTAGTGAAGTCATAATGGTTTTGCAGAAAGTGCAAAGCCAGACAGAAATTATGAGGAGGGTCATCCATAGACTCCTGAAAGGCAACAACTGGTGGTACTCATTAAAATATTGAATATTACAAATACTTTGTACTGCTGTTATCTGGTAATGTGGAAAAGTGTGGTTAATCCAGTCTTTGTTCATTTTTAGGAGAGTGAGCCTGTCTGCATTCTCTGTTTACAGGCGAAAGTGGGTGCCTGCTATGACCCCTCCGACAGCAATAAAAACCTGCTCAGATAAAACCCTAGTGGCAGGAAACACAACATTTCCAAGGCATAGAGTGACAGCTCATGCCAGATGTCCGGCTTTGAGACCCAATAGTTGAAAGTTATAGAGGAATTAGGGAATACGCTGGTTTGGTCGACCAGGCATTGCTTGACCATCTTTAAAAACTTTTCCCTTCATTGTCAAAAATACCTGGTCACCAGGCCCTGGATGCTGTGCTGGTGTCATGAAATTGGCCCAAGCCTTTGACAGGGTACCCTACCTCAGCTTTTTGTCTCTGTGGCCTTTCCGCCATGGTTGGGCAAGAAAGCTTGCCCCCTGTTGCTAGCTTTGTCTGATGGGAATTTTTTCAATACATTTTCCACAATAGCCTTCTGGCAATGAACTATTTTAGAAGGTCTCTCCAAGTCAAGAAGAAGAGATGCACAGTTCTCCTTGTAGCATGGGTCTAACAGGGTGAACAACCAGTACTCTTTTTTTGTAAAGCAATGGTCGTGGGAAAGGCAGCAGTACATAAATTCGCCACATGTGCCAAGCTCCATACAGACCAACACTTTCCTGTCTCCACTATGATGATGACTCTCCATCTCCTCCTCCCTCTCTTCCTCCTCATTGCCATCCTCAGCTCATCCTCGTAGGAGAGACTGGACAAAGGTTGTGTGGCTAATAGCCTCTGTTGCGCTCGGCACGAGCTCCTGTCCTCCTCTTACTCCTCCTCAGTGTCCACCTCCTCATTGATAACAGATCCTGACTGAGCAGATGAAATGAGGCTGGGCTGGCTACAATCTCTCTGTGTTAAGTCTTCCTCAATCCCCAGCTGCTCTGCATCCAAAGCTTCATGTTTACTTGTGAGCAGCAACTGTTTAAGTAGGCACAAAAGCCGGATAGTTGTGCTGACTATGGAGTCATCGCTGCTCACCATCTTTGTGGAGTCCTCAAAGTCTTTGAGAGCCACACAAATGTCAGTCATCCATGCCCACTCTTCAGTTGTTATATGCAGAGGCTGACCAGAATGCTGACGGGTCTATAGAGCAGGTACTCAGCCACTGGCTTCTTCTGCTCACAAAATACTGCCAACATGTGCAGTGTGGTGTTCCAGAGAATGATGACATTACACACCAGTCGGTGAGCTGACACTTGCATCTGCTGCTGCAGCACTACCAGAGCGACGGCAGCCATAGCCTACTTGCGGAAATGGGTGCTGACACAGCATACCTTGACCAGAAGCTCCGGCAAATCTGGGTATATTTATAGAAACCACTGAACTACCAAGTTGAGCACATGTGCCAAGCTTGGTGTGTGTGTGAGGTTGCCAAGCTTCACAGCCGTCACCAGGTTACACCCATTATCACACACAATGACTCGTTGGAGGTTCAGTAGCAAAAACCACATATCTGTCTGGTCTGTTATTCCTTTAAGTAACACTGGCACAGTGTGCGGTTTGTCTTCTAGACAAATTAGCTTCAGCAGAGCCTGTTGCCGCTTCGCTGAAGTAATGCTGCAGAGATTTCACCTTCCGGCTAATGTGAACGATGCGCTCTGAGATAGCACATTGGAGATGGAGGATGAGAAGAAGCAAGAGGGGTGCAGAAACTACTGTAGGAGGTGGAGGAAACCCTGATAGAAGTAGGGCCAGCAATTCTCGGCATCAGAGTACATGCGCCATGCCAGTGTGTGACTAGGCCCCAGCCTCCACAATGTTCACCCAGTGTGCGGTCAGGGAAATGTAGCGTTCCGGTCCACAAGTGCTTGTCCACGTGTCAGTAGCTAAGTGAACAATACCAGTAAGTGCATTGGTAAGGTTATGAGTGATGTTCCTAGACATTTGCTGGTACAAGGTAGGGATACCACACCGGGAGAAAATGTGGTGGCTTGGGACCAAGTACCAAGGGATGGCTGCTGTTATGAGTCAGCGTAAAGCCTCTGTGTCTACCAGCCTATATGGTAACATTTCTATGGCTGGTAGCCTGGAAGTGTGCCCTCTTAGGATTTGGACCTGGAGTCGATTGCTGGGAACTTTTTTTTTTGTTCCAAGGCCAGGGGTTTAGACAGCTGAACGCTGTACTGAGGCAAGGATTTGGAAGTGCCTGATGATGGCAAGTCAGAATGTGCATCAGGTGCTTAGATAACATGTGCATGATCATACTGGTGGTCATTGTTAGGTTCTAAGTCAGGCCCCTGCTGATCTTGGCATGGCACAGGTTTCAAATGGCCGCTTTATGTGTCTCACAACTCTTTAGAAAAGTCCCAGATTTGGGAACAGTTAACTCTTTGATGGAGCAATTCAGGAGTGTTTGTTCTCTGTAGAACAGTTGCCCACCTTCTCCCTGTGGTCAGCTTACTGCCTCTTCCTGTCTCTTTCGGTGCTGTAAATCTCTCCCCCTCAGCACTGCTGGCCTTGCTCTGCATGCCAGCTTCCCAGGTTGGGTCGGAGACTTCGTTATCCACCTCCGCATCCTGGTCCTCCTGACTTTGTGACTTAACAACAACAAGACTTAGCGTCAATTGTGTCTCAACATCGTCTTCCTCCGTATCCCAAATTTGTTGTTCCCCATCGTCATGTTCTTTTGCCCTTGTCTGCTCTTAGATTTGCGCATCACTAAACAGCTTGTCATCCTGTACCTCTTTGAGCATGCAGGTTGCGTTGCCATTATCATGAAATTTTGTGGTAAAGAGCCCTTAGGAGTGTCCTAGTGTGAGATTACTAGCCTACTGAGACTCAACAAAGTGGGAGGAAGGAGGATCAGTGTGAGGATTAAGTGATCCATCCTTTAGGCTAGTCAGACTGAACCGTGTGGAAGACTGTGTGGTGCTGCCAAGGCTGCTGGAAGCATTATCTTCTATCCAACTGATCACTTGTTCTCACTGCTCTGGCTTCAGAACTGGTGTACCATCCTTCCCCGCAAAGTATGCATGAACTAAGCAACATATATCAGGATGGACATAGACATAACATTAGAAAGGCCATAGTCTCTCTATGCATTTCATTATTGAACATAAAAAAGGCCCTACTAACCTGAAACTCACTATACTTGAACAAATACCCAACAATGTACCCAACAGGTTACAGAGACTTATCATTCGGGAGTCTTACTGGATCTTCAAGCTCTCCAAACTTAAACCCAATGATTTAAATGAGTGCATACGGTAAACAACACAGCATAACAGCATAGCATCAGTAGGAAGATTTTTTCATATAGGGTTCTTCAATAAATTTTTATTATATTTTTAATGTTTATTTTATTATTTATATATGGTTTTCATCTGTATATCAGTAATTGTGAATAGGTTCTCCTGCTCATTAGTGGCACACCACATAGATTAATTAATCAATTCTAATTTTGAACCTGTTTGATGATGTCCTTTTGTGAGTGTATATAATGGCATTTTACATGTAATACTTGCCTGAGGAATGAGCTAGATCAGCTCTGAAATGTGTAGCATTCAATAAAAGTCAAGTCTTATGATATTCCCTGGTGATATCGCAATCTTTACTTCCCCAGCAGTGCTTTATCCAGGCATCTTTCTTATATCCTCTGATTGCATTTCTGGACCTCCATACGAGATCCAGCTAGTGGAGCAGCAGCTATTAGATTACACACCCTATATTGCTTAGTGTTATGCCTGTAGCTGAACAACTCATTCAGGTGAGCACTTTCACCACTGAGTTTTTTCCATCTGTTATGTTTGATCTACATGAAGTGCGCTTTGTTCTTTCTTTTTTTTCTATCCTCCTTGCAAAATGGGACAGGATCCTATGTGTCGTGAATGGGCATGTTTCTTGTACTCCAGCAACAGGCGTAGTCACATCTGCCCCACGTCCTCTGCATCTGCGTGCACTGTCATCAGCACTTAAACTTTCCTGTACCTTAACGCACACTTTACACAACATTATAATTTTATAATTGCTATGTCTCTTGAAATCAAGATTATTTTTATAAAATAAAAAAATTAGTCACCTGCAGCAATCAAAATGTTTTTTGTGAGTTTACTCCAGCGTAATGTAAAAGAAAGGATGCAAAAGGGTATGGATGACCATCAAATTCAATTCAGAAAAATGGTTCAATTTTTTTTTCATTTTTAGAGATCAAAGAAATGTTCACAGACCACATAACACTGTAGGGCTGAGAAATGGAAGCCTACAACATTTCTCAAAGCTTTTATTCAGTTTTAGAGATCACAGAAATGTACTCCACACTACGGAATAGTGTATGGGTGAGAAATGAAACACAGGAAAATGTTTCAATGATTTTTGAGTGTGTTGTATAACACAAAAAAGACCTCAAAGCACATAATACTTGATGGATTAAAAAATATATTCCATTTTTTGCAACCCCCCCACAAAAAAACTGCACTTGTGTATTTGTAAATGTACACGGCAAGCCTAATTCCTGTCTAAAGACTAGATTCTGTCACTCTCAATGCTCCTGCGACTCTGTCTCCCTCCCTAGGCTAAATGCAGATTGTATGTAATATAAATGATTAGCCCTTAGAAGAGCTGTTAGTATGATGGCTCAGCTTCAGCAACAGTATCAACACTATAGGCCTCTGATTCGTTATATTGTGCACGCAGACCAAGACAAGCACTCTCTTCCTGCAATACGAAGTGTCACAGAGCTGTGCAATGATGTCAGTGGGCCATTCCGGGCTGTGCCTGTCATTTTATAATCCCTTATGATGTTAAATGGCCAGCCAATCAAAGTTAAGCAACAACCAAGATTGCTACGGCATTATAGTGACTCACAGGCAATCCCCGCATGATTATTGGCTGCGTAACAGGCACCAAAGATGTGGGGCAGGGATTCAAGTTTTACATTGAGCACCACCCATTGCTTGTCGAGTAATGAGCACATGCAAGGACTGTGATACTCGAGTGATAAGTATCACTGAGCACGTTTGCTCATCTTTAATTGACATATGTTCTGCGTTAGAGACACACCAGGATTTGGCATACAAAAAATGATGAAATACTGATTAAAAATACTAATGTATGAATAAATCTTAAATGCCTATATATACAGTTTAAACTAGATGTTTACATACACTATATAAAAAGACACACATGCACGTTTTTATCAATAATTGGCATGAAGTCAGAATAAACCTTTCCCGTTTTAGTTCAATTAGGATTACAATTATTATTAATATTTGCCAAATGCCAGAATAATGAGAGAGAATGTTTTAAGGCATTTTTATTATTTACTGCAAAGTCAAAAGTTTACATAAATTTCATTAGTATTTGGTATCATTGCCCTTAAACTGAATGAATTGGGTCAAATGTTTGGGTGGGTTATCCATCCACAAGCTTCCCACAATAGTTGGTCAGAATTTGGGCCCATTCCTTTTGACCAAACTGGTGTACTCATTTTACTGTGGATAATGACACAATCTTACCAGCTTTCGCCATCATCTTCACAAGCTCTCTTGATTTTGTCCTTGGGTTGATATGTACATGTCGGACCAAAGCATGTTCATCTCTGGGACACAGAACCCATCTCCGTCCTGAGCGGTATGGTGGCTGGACATTCCCATCTTGTTCGTACTTGCATATAATTGTTTGTACAGATGAATGAGGCACCTTCAGATATCTTGAAATTGTACCCAAGGATGAGCTAGACTTCTGCAAGTCTACAATTCTCTTTCTGATATCTTGGCTGATTTCTTGAGACTTTCCTATGATGCTAAATGAAAAAGCAGTGTGTTTCAGGTGTGCATTAAAATACATCCAAATGTGTGTCTCTAATTAACTCAGACATTGCCCAAAAACCTATCAGAAGCTTCCAAACACATGACATCATCATATAGACAGTCAAGAATAATTTAAAGGCATTGTAAATCTTAGTGTATGTAAACTTTTGACTTTGTAGTAAGTAATAAAAATGCCTCAAACTATTCTCTCTCTCTCATTATTCTGGCATTTGGTAAATATTAATAATTATGGTAATCCTAATTGACCTAAAATGGGAAAGGTTTATTCTAGTTTCATGACAGATATTGAGAAAAACATGCATATGTGTCTTTTTATATAGTGTATGCAAACATCTAGTGTCAACTATACATATTCATTAATTTACATTGAAGAGCTAAAGGGTAACAATGTTTTGAACTTTTGACTTTCAGGCTCTATATCTCACCATATACTACTGCTTCGAACGTGAGACTAGTCAGATTACCATTGTTTTATAGACAATCATCTTGGCTATATCATAAATAAATCTGCTCACAACTTTTTAGCATATGATTAGTTATGCAGATTCATGTCATATCACTGCATTGTTACTGTTTTGCTCCTAAAAATCCCAATTTAATTTTCATTACTTTGTTAATCCATCTTTGGCTTTCAATACTGCCTGAATCCTTCTGTGCATGCTCTCGATCAGATTCTAGCATGTCTTGACTGAATTTTGGGCCTAGGTCTCTTCTACATGATTCTAAATTTGGATCTACTCACTTGGCCATGTATACAGCATTTTCTTCAACTTCACCCACAAGTGTTTGATTGGGGTAAGGTATAGGGACTGTGGGGGCCAATCCAACACCTCTAGTTCATTGTCATTGAACCATTTCCTTGCCAATCTTGATGTTTGCTTCAGGTTGTTGTGCTGCTGGGAAACTGTTGTCCTTTTCATTCCCATAGAACTTGAGTGTATGAAGTGACTTGTCTTGTAGGATACTCACGTATATCTCAGCATTGAGACCACCATCGAACCTCATCAAGTTATCCAATGCCTTTGACTGTGAAACAACGCCATATCATCAGGCTTCCTCTACCGATCATGAAAGTTTCTTCAATTTCTAGATCCATTGCCTCCTTTTCCCCCTATTTCTTGCAGACCCATTTGCACCCATCAGAGCCTCATCTATTGACTTTTGTCTTGTAGCTCCAAATCACCCATTTCCAATCTTCTATTGTCCTTTTTGGTGCTTTTTTGCAAACTTATATGTGATAAACTTTCCTTTAATTGCAAATATACTAAAGAGACTATGCTTCATTATAAGTAGTTTCTCACTTATTAATTACTGTGTTGTCTCTTGCTTCCACATCATTCCCGTAAGGGAAATTCCCCATATTATTTTCAAATGGGCTTCTGCACACCACCTGCTGTACCTCTTACAATAATATTCATTAATTGTAGCTACTGATGAAGCATTGGTTACTGATACTGATATCAGTTTATAATAGTGATCACCCTATATAATGCCTCCTGAATGGTGACATAAAAGTTACAGCAGTCAAAATAAGTCTAATTTCACATTTGCGTCTTTTTGTGCAGCGCATCGTGCGCTGCTTAAAACTCGTGCAAAAACGCATACAAGTGCTTGCAAGCGCATGGTTTTTTAACGCATCACTATATGCATAATGACAAAAAAACAGCGTTTACATAAGTTTATCTAGCGTTTTTCATGCGTTTGCATTTTTTAGGCGCATGAGTCACACATTTCACAAGAGGAAAATCCTTCAAACAGACTCCACCGATGGGACACGAGTGGGCGAGTGTCATGGGGCTTCTTTAAATAGACCCTGTTCAGCTGAATTCTTCAGATTTTGCTGCTGTTTCCTGTGTCACCATGGATCTGCGTTGGGAGAGTTTTCGCTTAAACTTGGATATAGACATCGTGCTGTTTCTGGCTTTGGCTTTTGCTTGCCAGCAACAAAGGGAGAGAGAGAGCGAAG
>VIAB01001243.1:124800-138604 GCA_009801035.1 Oophaga pumilio
GTGTCATTCTCAAAACTTTTGGCCATGACTGTACATGCTGGGATTTTTTGGAAGATGACTTGACCACTAACTACAATTGGTCTAGTACGTACAGGGATAGAACACAGACCAAAAATACACTTGTGTGAACAAGCCAATAATAAAACATGATATGCCTTATTCCATCAGCATTGCATCAGTATTTTCATCCTTATTTGCATTCAATGGTATTATTTTTGAGGACACATTAATGTTTTGTTATGTGCAGACCAACTGAAGGTCTTCAGACCCCATCTTTTGGCTTCATAGGCTGCGGACATGTAAATAAAAGATTAAATATAAATTTGAAAAATACTTATCTGAAAGATGCCTTTTACCTGCAAATTCTAAGTAAAACTATTTATCCTGCTCCTGTCATTGTTCTTACTTTGCCAAACGACTTCAGTATACTACACGTTTCCATACAGTGATCATTGCGTGTTGTGTGGACATTTGACATTACTGTTTTCATATTATCATTCTGCATTACATAGAGTAATACCTATAGAAACATTTTGGAGTACAGCAGGCACAGACAGATAAGGCAAAACTGATTTCATCCTCCACAACTATTGGAGGCTATTCTAACTCATGGATGCCCGAAAAGTAACAGTTAAACTACGATATCAACTCTGCTGCATTTGACTTTGCGGTTTTCATCTTTAATACTTTCAGCACAATTAAAGAAGATGAAGGAACATGCATTCATAAATGTATTTTCTGGAGTGTGCATCACCTATTTTTTTAAAGAACAAGATCCCAATTATTTCTTTATCATTGGGTGTTCGTGGAAGGATTGTCTGCAGACAAGTTCAGGCGGTCATATAATTGTCTTCAGTGAGCGCCCGTCTTTCCGCTGTACTAACGATCAGTGACTGTTCCAGGTTTAAATAATCAGTAGGAGTCACTTTTCTGGTTGTTAGAGTAATGCCTCATAACAATCTTGGAACATTTACTGCAGGACAGTAAAGAGAAAATGGAGCAATTTAATTCCTATTATCATATGTTATATTTCCTAAGTAGGCGACATTTCCATATTCCTTTTTCAAAATTGTTTCTGCATTTGTCTTGTGCTACAGGAAAGTGCTAAAGAACAAAGAAGCACAATAAATAAAAGGACCCACATGCCAGGAACATCTCTGTGGAGTGTACAAAGCTTGATCACAGGCAAAGCAATCAGTGTGTTTATAACCCTTCTATCCTTCTCCCACAAAAGCAATGATGATCACAAGATCTGGTTATTTGTATGTTCAAACTTTTATCCTTTTACTATGATGCACTACTTTAATGTCATTTTTTTATTTTTCTACAGTATTATTTTTTTTTATACCTAAATATCACATACTTAATATAAAAACCCATCAAGTCAAAGGAAAGTTAACCCATTCATGTCCTTGCGATTTTCCATTTTTTTTGCGCTTTTGTTTTTTTCCTCCCCTTACTCCAAGAGTCGTAACTTTTTTTTCTATTTTTCCGTCCTCATAGCCACATGAGGGCTTGTTTTTTGAGGGACGAGTTGTAATTTTCAATGACGCCATTCATTTTATCATGTGATCCACTGGAAAGCGGGAAATAAATTTCAAGTGCATTGAAATTGCAAAATAAGTGCAATTCCACAATGATTTTTTGTTTTTTTTATTTAACATTTTCAGCATATGCTAAAACTTACCTGGTTCTCCAGGTCAGAATGAGTACGCAGATACCAAATATGTATAGGGTTTTTTATTTAAGTGTTGAAAACAAATTCGGAAATTTGTAAGAAAAAAAAATTTTGCTTTTGTCACCATTTTCTGAGAACTGTAACATTTTCATTTTTTGGGATCTGGGACCTGGTGAAGGCTTATTTTACCAATTGGATTCATTTATTTTGTATTTTGTAGATCGGACATTTACAAATGCAGTGATACCAAATATGTGTATTTTTTAGTTGTTTTCTTGTTAATGGGGCAAAAGGGTGGTAATTTGAACTTTTGAAGTTATTTTCATTATTTTTCAAAACTTTTTTTTATCACTTTTCACTGCATTTCATAGTCCCCTTAGGGAATTTAAAGTTTTGATAATCCGATCACCTGTACTATACTTAAAAGTGCATTAGCATTGCTATGTATAGCAGAAATCACAATCTACTATGAATGCCGGCGTTCACAGGAGGAAGTAATGACAAGTACGGGGCTCATCAGCAGACCCCAGGCTGTTATGGCAACACATCGGCGCCCCGCAATCATGTGACGTGTGCGCTGATGGGCGGAATGAATGAAACGCTTCTAGACGGTGAGGGTTAATTGCCGCTGTCAGTGATTGACAATGGGATTTAACTGTTTAACAGGTGGAAGACAGGGACATGTTGCAGCAGGGAAACAAAAAAAACCTTTCCTGGCTCTCCACAATTGAGAAAATTTTATGAATTTGTACTAAGTTAATCACAAAAAAAATGGATTAAAAATAACTGATTTGCTCACCTCTACTGTACTCTTCTGATCTGTTTTTTCCAGTGAAGGGTGCAATCACATGAGCAGTTACATTTAGAAGTTTTCAAGTTTTTTTTTATTTTGCACTTGTTATTCACACTTTAACCATGGCCAGTAAGGTTCCATTGAAAGAATTATAGAATATGCCATCAATATACTATAATTGTTGACTGCTTATCCAAAGGGGCATGTATCAGTTACCATAATAATGACGTAGAGTCACTCAGCAGAACACAGCAACCCCTTCTGTCACACCCAGCATCACCTTTGTCTATGTTATGTGATTGCTTGGTGGGTCTCGGGAAACATGCCCACACAGATCACATATCTTGGGAAACATACAGATCACATATCTCGGGGAACATGCCCACACAGATCACATATCTCTGGAAACATGCCCACACAGATCACATATCTCGGGGAACATGCCCACACAGATCACATATCTCGGGAAACATGCCCACACAGATCACATATCTCGGGAAACATACAGATCACATATCTCGGGAAACATGCCCACACGGATCACATATCTCGGGAAACATACAGATCACATATCTCGGGGAACATGCCCACACGGATCACATATCTTAGCTATGTATGACCACTTACTACGTTTATAGAACTGTTTTCATTACCAAAGTCTTCTGAACACAGTTAAAGGCCATAGTAAGAATCTGCAAGATTTTGTTTGTGAACCACATGTTGCTGACAGTATATGTCTTCAGCATTCTGGATTTTTATAATGTATGGTTGCTAGAGGTGACAATGAACCTATCAAATAAAATCAAGATCAATTAAATTAATAATTATTGACCAACCTTAGAATATATAAAAATGAGTAACTGGAAAAGAAATACTTTAAAATACTAATGTTTCCTAAAATAATTAAAACTGAATAGGATTTTTGAAAGAAAATAATACAATATCAATGTACAAATGATTGAAAAACCAGTACATTAATTGTTTTAACGTAATTAATTATCTAGAAACCACAGGAGGATGTTTTGTCATTTTCTTCCACAGTTTCCCATTTACTATAAAGGTTGTTTCCAGCATGAAGTACATTGAATGTCACATATCTCAATGCTGAAATAATGCCAAGTAGATGACATTCTTAAGAAAACCCACTCTAGACAAAAGCAAAACAGTCTCCTACCCTTTAGCTGCTATGTATGATGTGTATTATTTAGGCTCAAGAAGACATAAAAATGATAAAAAACCTGTTACAGATATTCATAGAAGCATGGTACATTTTATAAAAAAAAATTAGCCCAATATGCATGCTTCTTCTTGAAACATCAGATGATAAAAATTCATACTTAGAGCATACATGTAGTACATATAACCTCATAAGCGTGGATGTATTTGAGAATTATACAACCGGGATCCCCACTATGCAGCAATATTAGATAATTCATGTTAGAACTAATTGCTTGATAGAATATTTTAGTAATTTCAAAAAGTTGTGCAACTTCTTTTCCCAAACAAACTCGAAAATTTCTAATGAATTGTAAAAAAAAGTGACTTTCAAGCAACCTGTATTCTACATTAGACTTTGTGTACAAAGCATACCGTACCTCCGCACAAATGGATGTCAAATTTTTTACGTCATTCTTAATTGGATAATTGCTTTATCATAAACAGACACACATTGGTACAGTACAGGTAACTTGCACCTCTAAAAGCCCTATTTTCCTACCACGCAAAAAAATTGCCATATTAATTTCTGTGCATGAAACCTAGAACAATTAACTATGAGACATATGACAAAAAGGAAAAGTAAATGTTCTTTTCTTTTTCCATATCCTGCTTTTGTAAATTATCATTTAAGTTTAATTTGGCAAGATGAGATCTGACAAAAGAATCTTCCAAACGTTATTTCTAAAAAGTCTTCAAAGTTTTTTTTCTTATTTAAAAAGGAAAGTGTCATTGTGACACACATTAGATAATACATAGCGAAAGCCACAGAATGGTAGTTAATGCGCTATTAACGTCAAATGTGTAAAACACATGTAAAGTTATTGAATTGTAATGCGTGAAAATTACAGTGATCAAGCGCAGAGGAAATAAAAAAAACTGCATATGTCTCATAAATCATTCTTTACATTAGGCTTGCTGTTAAGGCAGCGCATATGTGAATTGATCCAAACCATCCTGAAAGTTTTATTCTTTCCTGATGTGTGTTTAGCATTCTCTATGGTTTTAAAAACCTCTGACTTGGATTGTCCTGACCCTAACTTCCTGCGTGACCCTTTGGTAATATGCTTAGTGCTTCAACTCCACCCTACTGTATCGGAGTCCTTCCTCCAAACATGCAGGACTCCAAAGGACTGTGAAAAGATTATTCTGAAATCTAACAGGATTGGTCCTGAGGTAGGGAATTGTATGACAAAAAAATAGGATTACTCACCTGTTGTAAGCCAATTATGCTCCAGTATCACCACTACAGATGTGATGATGCCCATGACTGCTGCAAACTAAGAATCATTTTATCAACCCTTAGAAAACTAACTTGCATTTATGTCCTTTTGACCAAATAATATTTAGAGACGTGCTGGAATTACTCCAAAACTGCATTTATTTTCAAGACTTAACATTACACAAATATCAGAAAATCAAAAGGGTAATTTATATTTCCTAAAGAAGCACTCCCATTAATGTTTTTAGAAACAGGAAGTCTCTCTTCTCTGCATCAGTCATCATTATAACTACAATTCTAAATCAATGCAAAGTCTCTGGCAGTCCAACTCCACTTACTTATTAATTCCTGACCCAACTGATCTGCTCCTCCCCCTGTCAGCATCTTTGCATTCAGGTGCAATTGTATTTCTAATGATGACTCATGCAGGAAAAAGAGACTTCCTGTTTATACATACAGCAATTGTAAGTACATGGTGAATGTATAATATGATGATGGCAATATATTAAGAGTATAAAAGCTTAGATGATAATGCTTCTTTAACTATGGTTGCTTTATTTACAAATAGTGTGATTTTTTTTAAATCCAGATTCCACATCCATATTGATTGTCAATCTCACTTATAAACTAGCATCTCAGCAACGTATACCTGTCAATTTATTATTGATTTATGTGTTTTCTATAATTTGAGAATCAGAATGTGCTCTGCATTACAGTTCATGTCTCACTATCCAGGACACAAAGGCCTTATGTTTGCTTTCATCACTTTTTTATAGTGCTCTTATACCAACTTCTCACCTTCTTATTTGCTAACAATGCATTCTCTCTAAAGAAAGGTGCACAATAGAGATGAAATTTGAGTTTGCCAGATTTGAGACATTTAAAAAAAAAATTTCATTTGCAGAATATTGACTAATGGAAAATTGTAAGTACTCCAACTACCCTGAGAAGATGTGTATACCACTCTGAGGTCTCCTAGGACTGCATCCAACACAATTCCAATTTTAATGTTTAGTGAAATTCTCTTTTATGGTATAGAAACATTAAAAGATACATTCATAAATTGGTAACAAAACTCCTCTAAGCTTTGTATACAGTATCTGTTCATGTTCACCATGGTGTATGTTACTAATCTTTAGATTGTGAGCTCCAGCTTTTGTAATGTGTTTGCTATTCCAACTCTTCCAGTGACCCGGAAACAAGTAGTAGTACAAGGCTTGATTTCACTATTTCATATTACTAGTCTTGAATTTTTTAATTCACTGATAATATTATTACTTGCCTGTAATATTTCATCATTTCTTTTTCACAATGGCCTGTATCGATCTTTTCATTGAACCTGTCATTGCAACTTTAATAACCTCTTATTGTGAAGGGTTAACCGTTTTGGCATTCCAAAAGCATCTGCTTGAGATTACAATAATTGGGAGTCTGTTAAAAAAGAAGAAACCAAATAACACAAGACCCACTCGCAATGCCATACCTCTCTTTTAAGCATTTTATCCCAACTTAATATATCATCTTTAATCACTGCTCTGTATACTGCTTGAACTGTGACCTATGACATTCACCCAAATGGCGTCTCTCCGGCAGCGTGCACCCTGTCCAGATGCTGAGAGATACTTCTTCATTAGCAAGATCTACTTCACCTTTAAAAAATCCTGTGCTTCCTGTTTGTATCCAGTCAGATAGAGACGTCTTGGGTCATAATGACATTTTGGAGTAAGCCTTCGACTATAAAGAAAGTCAATTACATCCTTAGGTCTTCTGCAAAAGAGATGTCATCATGGGTAGAAGGAGCAAATGAACTAGTGTCAACTTGTTAGGGCTGCAAAGGTAACTGCAGCCATCGGATCTCGAGACAAGTAGGATGGAGAATCCTATCATTACTGACACCAAAGAGCTTACCAGTGTCAAAGGTTCCTCTTGTCACAAAAGTTCAGGTGTTGCTAAATTCATTAGTGTGTCATTTTCAGGAGACATGATGTCATTTCTGTTGTCTGCGGGGAAGGGAACCACTGTAGTCTTCTTGCTCCTGTCAACACCCTGTCATCTTGATATCTTTTCTTGTATCTTCCTTTATTGGCATCTGCAAGAGGAAAAGGGAATATAATAAATTAGTTAAAAAAAAAAGAAAGAAATTCCAACTTGACATTTATCTTTTTCAAACTAGAACGGTTTAGAAAAAATATTTTATGAATTGACATTTTCTTTCTGTATTGCTACTTAACATTACTTACTTGTATTTTTTTAATAAATATGTGAGGATATTTGGTGAAAAACAATACATGATGGGTGTATGGATGAGAAGGATTGCTCAAAATGATGGTTATTAAGGGTTCGTGCACAAGACCAATTTTCTTACAAGTGGTATCCGTGGTTTTCATGGTTAGCACTCGTACATATGATATTCTATAGGGCTGTGCACATATTTTTTTTTCTACAGACTGAGGAAAAAGATCAGAAATATGTCCAATTTTGATTCGAGTGTCAGTTCATAATCGGCAATGCAGGTTTATGGGTCTGTGAAAAAAATCAGATGACACTCAGATGACATCCAAATGTGATCTAATTTTCATGGACTGACAGACTTGAGAAGGGTTTTTCTCCACATCTGAGAAAAACTGATGCCACTATGATCAAACTCTGATCAGAATAATGGGACCGTTTTTCTCTGATGTGGAGAAATCAATCTTCTGAACCTACTCCTATGGTTAGAATGGGTTGTGTGGAAAATAGGTATCTGATACACTGCTGATTTTGCAAGTTTTCCCACCTACAAAGAATGAAGAGGCCTGTAATTATTATCGTAGCTACACTTCAACTGTGAGAGACAGAATCTAAAAATAAAAACTAGAAAATCACATTGTATGATTTTTAAAAAAATTAAATTGCATTTTATTGCATGAAGTAAGTATTTGAACACCTACCAGACAGCAGGAATTCTGTCTTTCACAGACCTATTAGTTTTTCTTGAAGATGCCCTCCTATTCTGCACTCATTACCTGTATTAATTGCATCTGCTTGAACTCATTACTTGCATAATGAGTTCAATCAATCAATCACACTCCAACCTCTCCACCATGGCCAAGACCAAAGATCTGTCTAAGGACACCAGGGACAAAATTGTAGAGATGCACAAGACTGGGATGGACTACAGGACAATACGCAAGCAACTTGGTGAGAAAGCAACAACTGTTGACACAATTATTAGAAAATGGAAGAAACACAAGATGGCTGTCAATCTTTCTTGGTCTGGGTCTCAATGCAAGATCTCGCCTCGTGGGGTAAGGATGATTCTGAGAAAGGTCAGGAATCGACCCAGAGCTACACAGAAGGTCAATGACCTGAAGAGAGCTGGCATTACAGTCTCAGACATTATCTTTAGTAACACACTAAGCCGTCAAGTATCAAAATCCTGCAGGTCACGCAAGGTCCCCCTGCTCACACGACCACATGTCAGGCCCATTGGAAGTTTGCCTTTGACCATCTGAATGATCTAGAGGAGGCATTTGAGAAGATTATGTGCTCAGATGAGACCAAAATAGAACTTTTAGTGTCATCTCCACTCGCCATGTTTGTAGGAAGAAGGATGAGTACAACCCCAAGAACAGTGTCCCAATTGTAGAGGTAGAGGAAACATCATACTTTGGCAGTGCTTTTCTAAATAGGGAACAGGATGACTGCACCGTATTGAAGGGAGGATTGATGGGGTAATGTATAGCGAGATTTTGGCCAACAACCTCCTTCCCTCAGTAAGAACATTGAAGATGGGTAGTGGCTGGGTCTTCCAGCAGTACAATGAGCTGAAACATGCAGCCAGGGCAACTAAGGAGTGTCTCTGTAAGAAACATTTCAAGGTCCTGGAGTGGCCCAGCCAGTCTCCAGTCCTGAAACCAAGAGAACATTTTTGGAGGGAACTGAAACTCAATGTTGCCCAGCAACAGCTATGAAACCTGAAAGATCTGGAGAAAATCTGTATGGAAGAGTGGGCCAAAATCCCTGCTACAGTGTGTGTGCAAACTTGATCAAGAACAGAAATGAGCGAATTTGTTCGGGTTTTGTCCCCAAATCTGATTTTGACATATTCGAGCCTTATTTGAACACTATTTGTGACGAATGTTTGTCTTATGATCGGATCCGAACATATTCGGTAATTTCTATTCCCTTTGACACTAATGACATTTGGCTGTGTTCGACGAATATTGCAAAACCAAAATTCGAATCCAATCGTATTTGGAACCGAAAACGAACAAATGCGCTCATCTCTAATCAAGAACCACAGGAAATGTCTGACCTCTGTGATTGCAAACAAAGGTTTCTGTACCAAATATTCAGTTCTGTTTTTCTATTGTATCAAATACTTATTTCATGAAGCAAAATGCAAATTAAATATATAAGAATCATACAATATGATTTTCTGAATTTTATTTTTAGATTCTGTCTCTCACAGTTGAAGTGTAAATACAATAAAAATTAAAGACTTCTCCATTCTTTGTAGGTGGGAAAACTTGCAAAGTCAGCGGTGTATCCAATACTTATTTTCCCCCACTGTAGTTGTTTTGTTTGCTTTCTGTTTACCACTGCATATACAGGGGAACGCATTATGTTTCCTATTGACTCATTGACTCATTATAATAAAAAATTGGGGGGGGGATTTTTTTATTGCTTTACTACTAATGCAATGATCGGTATTGAGAGGCATTGTCCTAGGAATCCTGATCAGTAAGATCATGAAGGTAATATTTATTCATTATATGGTGGCAATACTTGGTCTTGGTATAGCAGCACCGGACAAGTTCTCATTTGGTTAGAATTTTTTTAAAAATTTTATTTGTTCTCTCATGGTAAACCCATCATTATAACACTATTATATATTAATATTATAGTATTACCAAGCAAAAGCCTTTTGCCTAAAACTGGACTCCTGGAAGATATCGTAACATCTCGTTGTGCCTTAAAGGATATATCACATTTTTCAATATATTATTGCAGTAAAGAGAAACAGAAGAAAAACAACAAAATGAACAAAGTGTTAAAGGCAGTCTGCCAGCCAAACTGACAGTTCAAATAAACCATATAGCGTTGAATTGGATGTAGCCATCATAAAAAGGTGTTTTTTCATTTTCTAATCCGATCCTCTGTTGTTTCCTCCCCCACACCCTACAAAATAGTGTATTGCAAAATGCAATTTGGGGTGCTCCTTGCACCATTCCACACACATATTTTGCTTCCCTCCACCACCTTCTATGCTGATTGACAGCGCTAGCTTCAGAGGATGTCAGAAGATAAAGCTCAGACATGTGATCACTGTTGGTATACCCCGGATCTTTGCCATAGCAGCATATTGCCTGCAATCTCTTCCTTTGTCTGAAGCTGTTCTGCTACATTTTTGGGTGTAGCTGCATAATAAGCAACATCAGCAGAAGTTTTTTGTAGTAATGCATTGGAGGGTTCGTGAGGTGGCACCTACTAAGCGAAACACTCTTATCCACACATATTTTACAAACAAGGTTTTAATAATGAGCTATGGCTATTCCTTTCCTTTCCTCAGTTCAGATGAAACCTAGCTTGTCACATAGAGAGGTGAGACACAAGTAACAGGGACCATTTATATACCTTGCCGTGGTTGGATGGCTTTTGCACTTTGGTTAAAAAAATGTTATCTATGTTATCATTGTAACATTTATACAATGGTGGAATTCATGTATTCCCTAATCACAGTGTGCTGATGCAGATAGGCACTGTAGTGTGCACAACTGCTCCAGACCAGCTACACTGAGAGCATGCTCGAGCATCGTCTGCAAATAGCACTGCTTCTGGGCAAAGCATTACTGCCATCAATATAGGGGGATGCAAAGTATGGTCATGGGGTGTCATGGGGTGGAATGGTGCACTGAGGCAACTAGTTATGGTAATGGTGCACCCAAATTTACATATTGCAAAATGCTTCTTTTTCTGAGCAACAGAGAAATAGATTAGAGGACTAAAAAAATTATCCCGTGCAAGGCTATACGGTTACTTCGAACGGTCAGTTTGGGCTGGCATACTGCCTTTAATGGTAGGTTCACACGAGCGTATGAAACAATTGGGAAGATGTTTTTCCCACTTGTCATCCATGTACAGTGTTTTTTTTTTTTACTAAGCAGCTGTTAATCATCTACAGGACCATTTACAGTTTCCTATGTTACAGAATTGCAATGTAACCATAAGAATCAGATGCTAGCCTGTGGCTCGCGTTGACATCCAATTTTTTTTTTTCTCGCCAATGGACTTGAATGGTTGAGCACATCTGATGTTAGGAAGAAACTAGTGCATGCTGCGATTTTTTAGCACATAGATTGTCAGTGAAAAAAAATCACTCATCTGTACTGCCACATGAATTAAATTGGTCTGAGTGCTGTCCGTTTTCTTCATGGACAGCATTCGGACCAAAAATATGGTCGTGTTAACAAGCCTTAAAGTTGGGAGGGAATTTAGGAGTTAAAAAACAGTTTTCCCTAAATTGTGGATTAACAAACCACCCTTGAAGTGAAATATTATGGTTCTTCTTAATCAGTATTCTGCCTGGACTATAGGCACAGAAAAGCAGGAAGAAAGAGACAAAGACAAGCCTCCACTTCCTGTAATCCGCCTCAAGGTCTCTGCTGCTGGAGACAGATTAACCTTGGTAACGAGTAATGGACAGCAAGTTAAGCTGCATTCAGACAGGCCTATCCTGGCTCATTGACTTGTATATATTGGATCTTCGCTTGTCAATCAGCTGTTTTATATTGGTATGTTTGCACAGCCTGACGAGTACTGGCGGGAATAAAACATTAATTAATACGATCAGTCTGTCCTTCTACAGCATCATGTTAGCGGCTCATCTCCTATTTACACAGGTTGATGCATAAATGATCTTATCACCTGTGAGAAAAAGCGTATCGCTTGTACATCAAATGACTGCCGACTAGTGATGAGCGAGTATGCTCATTGCTCAGGTTTTCCCGACCATGCTCGGGTGATCTCTGAGTATTTGGGCGTGCTCGGAGATTTAGTATGTGTTGCCGCAGCTGCATGATTTGCAGCTGCTAGACAGCCTGAATACATGTGGGGAATGCCTATTTGTTAGGGAATCCCCACATGTATTCAGGCTGTTTAGCAGCCACAAATCATGCAGCTGCGGCAACACATACTAAATCTCCGAGCACGTCAAAATACTCGGAGATCACCCGAGCATGCTCACTCATCACTACTGCCGACATGATTACATGGGACAGAAAGCAAAAAAAAATGTGATCTTATATTAGCTCAAATTCAGAAATGCTCTGATTTTTTTACAGCATAATTTAAAAAAAATGTAATTTATAAAATACTCTTAGACCAACCCCTTTAATGCTTAATTCTACTGTGTCCATGTTTTCTTTACTAATGGATAAAGTATATTTCACAGCTAGCCTAAAGAACAATATGATCTGACAACCATACTTTATCAGGCAAAGCCTTTTAAAACCGTCACCTCCTCCATCATCAGCCGCCATCAGCCAACAGCGCTCCTGACTACAGAGGAGTATATAGCTAAGCATATTGCTTGGTGATATATACAAAGGGCAAAGCAATGTTAATTAGTTAATTACAAGTTAAATGGAGACATTCTTAAGCACCGGCAGGTCAGTGGACTTTGAGGACTGAGTCACACAGTCATGCACTAAGCAATAGTGACATATGGGTAAATTTATTGAAGTAAGAGCCATCATTGCTCTTTACAGGTCATTCACATAGACAGCTATTTAGGGCGCCATTAAAAATCTCTGGACCTTGGAAAAGCAAAGGCCACTCACTCCATAAAATGTATTATGATAATGTTTATGTGCAAAGTATCCCGAATGTGTATAGCTCAGTACCTCTGAAAATGACGGCACATTTCTATACAGATATGGACCTACTTTCACTGGACATGGGAAGATAAAATAACTTAGAGCAAATACATGTTTTTTTTGTGAAGTTCCATCTTATATGACATGATCTTTTATGTAGAGTTATTGGAAAAGAATTATTAATATTAAACTGGATGAAAAAGAACTAGATAAGGAAAACAATGTGTCAAATTTTAATACACTACTGTACAGTATATTACATATTAGAGTTTTTCCTCTTTTTGCCACTTAATGACTGACAAACTTTGCTTTATTATTTCACACCAGAAAAATGGCACACATGGTTAGCACATACCAGAAAACAACATTCATCCATAAAATAAAATAAAAATGATAAAAGTCTCTCTCTATTATTAAATTTTTGTTCTCTTCTTTTAAAAAATTTATTTAGTTATTTTTTAGTTTAACAGGAGATTCTCAGTACAAAATGGCTGTTGAAACCAAGTACAGGCTCTCTCTGCACCTTACCATTTATTTGTTCAGTATTTACAATGGCTTGCAAAAGTATTCACCCCCTTCATGTAAAGAACATGCCTACAACTGTGACTGGTTTTCTTTTTTTGTGATGCAAACAACAAATAGGGCAAAATAATTGAAAACTTCATTGTGCATAACTATTCACCCCCCAAAGTCAGTACTTTGTAGATCCTCCTTTTGCCACAAATACAGCTGCAAATTGCTTTGTATAAATCTCTATGAGTTTCCACATCTTGCCACTGTGATTTTTGCCCAATCTTCAAGGCAAAACTTCTCCACCTCCTTCAAGTTAGATGGTTGTTTCTGATAAACAGCAATCATCATCTGACCACAGATTCTCATTTGGATTAAGGTCTGGGTTTTGACTAGGTCATTCTAAAACATTTACACCTTGCTCAAGAATATCCCTGTATTTTGCACCATCTCCCTCTACAATCAGACCATTTTCCCTGTCCCTGTAGCAGAAAAACAACCACACAGCATGATGCTGCCTGTTGTGA
>VIAB01001244.1:47238-60293 GCA_009801035.1 Oophaga pumilio
CTTTAAGGTCAAAATAGGCTGGGTCATGAAGGGGTTAAGGGTGCATTCTCCAGAAGCATGAGCTGGGCATAACATCCTGGTCACTACAGCGGCAGTTTGAAATTTGTTACTGGAAAATGACCATGGAGTCAAAATCATAACTACAACTGTAGATAAATTCCCAAAGTTGTATAATTTCCAAAATGGGGTCACTTTAGGGGGGGAATTCTTCTCTTCTAGCACTTAGGGGATCTGCATATGGAGTCCGCAAAATTTTCTAGGAAAATCTGTGCTGTAGTAGGCAAATAACTCTGTCCCGCGTGAGTCTTGCTTTGTGGCTAAGCAGTACTGTACAGCCATATATAGGGTATTTCTACATTCAGCAGAAATTGTGGAGCAAATTTTGGTGCAATTTTTACCCATTTCCCGGTATGAACATGTAAAATCTTAGACTAAAACAAAATTTTGATGGTAAAATTGTAATAATTTTTTTCTTCACTGCCCAATGGTATAAAATTCTGTGACCCACTTGTGTTGTGATTATGATCACTGCACCCCCAGATGAATTCATTGAGAGTTGTAATTTGTAAAATGTTGTCTCTGATGGGGGATTCTCCTGTTCTGGCACCTCAGGGGCTCTACCAATGTGACATGGCACCCTTAAACCAGTCGAGCAAAATCTGAACTCCAATATGGCGCTTCCCTTCTGAGCTTTGCACTGTGCCTCAAAAGTAACAACAAATTGTATGGTGCAATTTCTCCGGTTAACCTTATGAAAATGCAAAATTTGGGGCTAAAAAAACTTTATTTTTACAGCTCAAAGTTATAAACATTTGTGAAGCACCTGGGGGGTTCAAAGTGTCCAACACTCATCTAGATAAGTTCCCTGAGGGGTCCTGTTTCCAAAATTGTGTCACTTGTGGGGGAGTTTCCACTGTTTAGGCACATCGGGCTCTCCAAATATGACATGGCATCCCCTAATTATTCCAGCGCCTACCCTTCTGAGCTCTGCTGTGCGCCCAAACAGTGGTTTTCCCCCCCATATGGGGTATCTGCATGTTCAGGAGAAATTTCACAACAAATTTTGAGGTCCATTTTTTCCTGTTATTCTTGTGAAAATGAAAAAAATTGGGATCTAAAGTAAAATGTTTGTGAAAAAAGTTAAATGTTCATTTTTTTTCCCCACATTCCAATAATTCCTATCAAGTACCTGAAGGTTTAATAAACTTCTTGAATGTGGTTTTTAGCACCTTGAGGGGTGCATTTTTAAGAATGGTGTCACTTTTCGTTGTTTTCTGTCAAATAGACCCCTCAAAGTCCCTACAAATGTAATGTGGTCCCTAAAAAAGAAAAATGTTTTTGTAAAATGTTGGAAAAACGGGAAGTCGCTGGTCATCTTATTACTCTTAACATCCTAACAACAAAAAAAATGTTTAAAAAATTGTGCTGATGTAAAATAGACATGTGGGAAATGTTATTTATTAACTATTTTGTGGGACCTAACTCTGATTTAAGGGCATAAACAATAAAAGTTTGAAAATTGCAACCAAGTCTGTTTTTTCACAAATAAACGCAAGTCATATCAAATAAATTTTACCACTATCATGAAGTACAATATGTCATGGATAAAAAAAAACCCTCACAATAATTGGATCCGTTACACTGGTCAGAATTATAAAAATTGGCCTGCTCATGTAGGTGAAAACAGGCTTGGGGGGTGAAGGGGTTAAGGGGCATCAGTCAGTAGAATCAACCCTCCTAAGCTGTCTATGTGAGCATGCAGGTCATAGAAAGTTGAATAAAGTTATCTTGATAGCTGCGATTCGATGTCTTATTCCAGAGAAATAAACATTTCTGTTATAAATGTGCTGTTACGATCTATGGGCCGGACGTAGATCTCCCTAGAATTTGCCTCCAGGGCTTATTGTAAATGAAAGGAGGTGTTACCAGCGGGAACCTAGTATTGACTGACACTTTGAAGTTGGAGCAGATTGGTACAGTTTTTTGCAAATGTCTTCAGAATGGTAGGTTCTGGAGAGCTGAATGCCAGTCTATAAACCCTTGGAACCACCTGATTTACCTATATGTAAAATTTGGGTCAGTTTGAGCCAGCGTTTTGTCTGTACAAGGAAATACAAGTTGTCACAACTTTTGTCTCCAAGTAGTTAGAGCAGTAGTTTTTCAGCTGTTGCAAACCTGCCGCTGGTTTTCCACCTAAACATTCACAGTCCTAGGAAGGACTCTGGTACCAATGGGAATCCGGACCCGAACTTAACGGCTTCATTTATGCCGATGACGCTGATGAGTTTGGATCAGGACACCAGCTGATTTTCCAGACACCGTGAGTGTCATCAGTGTGAAGCGGGCAATATTAATGTTACATGAAATGTGGAAAAAAACAATAACCTCCTATAATGATACTAGCGATAGTAGTGTTCCTCGTTTTTCACCATTTTGTTTGTTCCTCGTTTTTCACCATTTTGTTCTGGTATAAATGTTAGATAGACATAACATCCTTTATCCCTATTTGGACGAAGACCAAGTATAACAATATAGAGCATCACTTGTGGCATCTGCACAACCCCGTTCATGTGATGGTTTCTTTACAAAGAACCTCTGTTGTCAAGTTCTTCATGAGCTGTGGGAATTTGAGATCTCAACATTGATTTCTGTGCAGGGTCTGTATGTGTCCATGCTGTAGATATTTATGAACTTGGAGTAAGACTATAGTCCGTGATACGGTTGGATAAATGCTTAGTGTATGAGCTCATGAACAATGCAAGTAACCATGGGAAGTCTATATGTAGGTCAACATAAATTCAGAACTTGATAATACAAGCTGAGCACCGTCAACTGGTACTTAAAGAAGAATTGTGTCATTGTCCCATGATTACTAAACAAGGCATGACTGTTTCCATCACAGACAACTATAGATTGTTTGTTTTCTGCACAAATGATCTGTCAAGTGATAAACGAGGAGCAACACATCCAGGTAGCCAAGTTCCCCAATACATGATCGCTGCTGGGTACACTTGATCTGAAGTTGATTGAGTTTCTTCTGAACCTTAAATGTTCCTGTAATAAAGTGGATCTGCATTCTGCTGTCTAAATGTTCCAAAAATTTATCACTTATGGTACAGCGTGCTCATTGTACTTGAGACACTGGTGAATGACATTTCTTAGTGGATTCTGGTAAATTTAGTGGTCTTGGGAAGAGACATGAGTTGGGCTGGTTTGTCTCCGATGCAACCAGCTGCCACTATTGAAATAACACTCCAGTTTGACAGACCTGAAAGGGTAATTAAAGAAGTTATTCCAAAAACAATACTATGAGAGCAGTTGAGTTGTCTTCTAATATAACCAGCCTACAGAGTTTTTTTTGGCAAGGAAAGATCCTTTTGGCCCAGGTTGACTAGAGCAAGGGTCCCTGCAGTTGTTAAGATCTCACCTGTTTTTCCCTATGTTATTAAAAAATTAGTATTTAATTACTTTTAATTGACACCTCAATGACTATCTTCTTTAGCAGCCTCTGTATACAGAGCTATATAGTGGACACAAGTGTGAGAGAGAGACCCCGGACAGTGTTTTCAGCATTTTCTATGGAAGTAACGGATCCGCTTGGCGGATTCCGTCAAAAACAGATGCAGGGGGATCCGCCACCCATAGGTGCCCATTATACAAAACGCTGGACGCGGCGGATCAGTCATGGTCCGCCATTTTGACGGACACAAAAAACGTTGCATTGGACGTTTTTAAAAAAAAAGGCGGACGCCAAATTTATGGCGGATCCGTCAAAAAACGGATGATCATCCGTCAAAATTCGTCACTAATGCAAGTCAATGGGAAAAAAATGGCGGATCCGTTTTTTTCACACTTTGGCGGATTTTGACTGACGTCGCACGACTGAAGTGTGAAAGAGGCCTAACGGTCCCGTCACACTCTTCAATGTCCCAGCGATCCCACCAACGATACGACGTGGATGGGATCACTGGGACATCGTTAGCTGATCGCTGGTGATCTATCACATAGGCAGACTTACCAGCGATCAGGACCAGCGAGCACGCTGGTATCCAATGTACACATCGGGTAACTAAGCAAGCACCGCGCGGCACCTAGTTACCCGATATGTACCCTAGATACCGGCTCTCAGCTTCTGCTGTAGAGCGCGGAGAGCCGGTATCCAATGTACACATCGGGTAACTAAGCACCGCGCGGCACCTAGTTACCTGATATGTAACCTAGATACCGGCTCTCAGCTTCTGCTGTAGAGCGCTGAGAGCCGGTATCCAATGTACATATCGGGTAACTAAGCACTGCGCGGCACCTAGTTACCTGATATGTACCCTAGATACCTGTTCTCAACGCTCTACAGCAGAAGCTGGGAGCTGGTAACCAGGGTACATATCGGGTAACTAGGTGCCGCGCGATGCTTAGTTACCCGATATGTACATTGGATACCAGCTCGCTGATCGTTGGTCTCCCGCTGTCACACGTAGCGATGCGCGCTGGCCAGCGGGAGACCGACGAACAAAAAATGGTCGAGGACATTCAACGACGATCAGAGATACCCAGCAGGGGAGCTGATCATCGCTGCGTGTCGCACTAAGCGAGATTGCTGGCGATGTCACTGTTGCGTCACAAAATCGGTGACGCTTTAGCGATCTCGCTTAGTGTCACGGGGCCTTTAGTCCATTTATGGTGTATACCAGACTATTTAAATTCTGTTCTCTATATTCTATACTGGTTACACTACTATACTATCACTAGTCTCAAGTGTACAAAGGGAACGTACGGGGTAGTTAATTTTGAAAGTATTTTGTACAAAGCCTTTTTTTAATTGTGTGTGTGCCAGACGCTTATATAAACTATATAAAAGGACACATATGCCTGTTTTTCTCAAAATCTGTCATGAAATCAGAGTAAACCTTTCCCGTTTTAGATCAGATAGTATTACCATAGTTATTATTTGCCAAATTCCAGAATAATGAGAGAGAGAGAATGTTTTAAGACAATTTTATTACTTACTGCAAAGTTACTAGTATTTGGTACAATTGCCCTTAAACTGATTGACTTGGGTCAAACATTTGGGATATCCTTCCACAAGCTTCTCACAGTAGTTGGTTGGAATTTGGGCCCATTCCTCCTGTCAAAACTGGTGTAACTTATCCAGGTTTGTAGGTTTCCGGGTTTGACCTACAAACCTGGATTAGTTACACCAGTTTTGTAGGTCGCCTTCCTCGCACCTGCCTATTCAGCCTTGCCCATAATTTTCAATTGGATTGAGATCAGGGCTTTGTGATGGCCACTCCAAAGCGTTGACTTTGTTATCCTTAAGCCACTTTATTACCATTTTGGCAGTATGCTTCGGGTCATTGTCCGTTTGGAAGACCAATTTCTGCCTAAGCTTTAACTTTCTAGCTAATGTCTTGAGATGTTGCTTCAGTATTGCCACATAATCTTTTCTCATGATGCCGTTTATTTTGTGAAGTGCACCAGTCCCTCCTGCAGCAAAACAACCCTACAACATGATGCTGCCACAGTTGGGATGATGTTCTTAGGCTTCCAAGCTTCTTCCTTTTTCCACGATGGTCATTATGCCCAAAAAGTTCAATTTGAGTTTCATCAGACCACAGGACATGTCTCCAAAAATTAAGGTGTTCCTGTGTGCATTTGCAAACATTAATCTGACTTTTTTTTATGTCTCTTTTGGAGTAATGGCTTCTTCCTGGCAGAGTGGCCTTTCAGCCCATGTTGATACAGTACTCGTTTCACTGTGGATATTGACACAATCTTACCAGCTTCCGCCATCATATTCACAAGGTCTTTTGCTTTTGTCCTTGGGTTGATATGCACATGTCGGACCAAAGCACGTTCATCTCTGGGATACAGAACCAGTCTCCTTCCTGAGCGGTATGATGGCTGGGCATTCCCATCTTGTTTGTACTTGCGTATTTTTGTTTGTACAGATGAACAAGGCACCTTCAGGTATCTTGAAATTGTACCCGAGGATGAGCCAGACTTGTGCAAGTCCGCAATTCTCTTCCTGATATCTTGGCTGATTTCATGAGACTTTCCCATGATGCTACACAAAGAAGCAGTGTATTTCAGGTGTGCATTAAAATACATCCACAGGTGTGTCTCTAATTAACTCAGATGTTGCTAGAAAACCTCAGAAAAATCAGAAGCTTCCAAACACATGACATCATGACAAAGAAGCAGTGTGTTTCAGGTGTGCATTAAAATACATCCACATTAAAATACGTCTCTAATTAACTCAGATGTTGCTAGAAAACATCAGAAGCTTCCAAACACATGACATCATGATATGGGAGATGTGTTTGGAATCTAACTAGCGATCACATAGCGATCTCGCCAGGTCGTGTCGTTGTCGTGATCGCTAGTGCCATCGCTAAGTGTGACAGTGCCTTAAGCTGATGCTAAACCTCCAAAACAAAAGGTTGAAATTTACCTGCCTGATGCTTATCTCAGGGGGCATACACATGATCCATGCCCATTACATGGATGGACACAGTCAGCCTGCTCAAGCAATATACATCTGATGTTTAGGGCTAGATTTAAGGCTTCCCAGTACACATTAGACTAACGTTGGCCGAATCTGCCGACATTGACTGGCTTGGCTAATAGTCTAATATGTATGGTGTCCCCTGACTCTCCTGACACATTAGGATTTAGCACATCTGATTTTGGACTGCCGATTCTTTTGTTTTTTAAGAGTAGTGTTGCAGCTCCCGCATATAGAACACAGCGTCCTGTATGGCTGAATCGGTAGAGAGAGTGTTGTCAGTGGAAAGTGTTTGGGGGCTTAAAACATATAGCCAGTAGATAGCAGTCAGCAGAACTGCTCCATTAACGTGCAGTTAATTCAGCTAAGTGAAAGAGAGTGGTCAGTGATCGTTTCCGACCAATTGTCTGAATTTCTTGCTATGATTTCACATATGTAATGGACAGGCAACGCTGATCAAAGCTGACAATTGTGCACATGTCCAGAGTATTTGCAATACCAGCGTGTGTGACATGGACCGGTCAGACTGTCTCCTTGGTAGCCAGCAGAGTTGGATGCAGGACCGGTCAGACTGTCTCCTTGGTAGCCAGCAGAGTTGGATGCAGGACTGTACGGTGGCCCATGAAGCTCATGTGATGCTGTATGCAGCTCTGTGCAAGCAATACTTGTGCAGAATGTTCATTGTCCGCAGTTCAATGTGCAGTTGTACCATTCTAGTGATGTAGTCGTTGAGCAGCAGTGTAAGTAAAATATCAATGCCTCTGTGCATTACATTGCTTGTCATTGGCGTGATATAGTAATCTCCCAGCTAATGCTAATCTCTGTTATCGGGAGAATGCGTTGAACTAGCTTTTATGTCAATGAAAGGCATTATTATTCTTCTAGGCCACAAAGCCAGGCAAGAATGCCAGGGGCGGGGAAAAGCATAATAACTCTGGATCCAAATACCGAACAGGAAAAAATCCAAATAAACAGCGCACACCCAACTGTAGTCTGGCAATAGTACAGGTCTTCGGTGGGTGATGAAAGGTGCCCTTTGATCACTAGCTGGTACATATGCAGATCCTGATGTATCTAGGCTCCATATGCTCTCAGAAGTCACTTGATTGTGTGCCAACAACAGCCAAAGCTTCCAGGAAAGTCGTAGTTAATTTCACTCCTCATCAGTTCTGTGAAACGTGGTGGAAAATATTCTGCTAGCTAGAGGAAACTCTTGGTTATAGTATAACTTTCTCTGCTCTCTTGCACATTGTCCTAACTTGCTCAAATACTGCTGGGGTCAACATGGAACAGTCTTTTACTACTAGAAATGGGTGCAATCCACACGATATTGACTTTACAACTGATAAGTGCGCGTATTGCGTCCAGCCATCAACATTTTCTATTGAGGAGATGATTCCTTAAATATGATAAAGTATGGTATTTCACTTTTGCCTTCAGCTGTCACCTTGCTTATGTATTTTGTAATGTTACTGTTTTAGGGTATGTGCCCACGTTGTGGATTTAAATGCGGATTCGCAGCGGTTTTGGACGCGCTGATTCCCATCAGATCCGCAGTGTAGTGCACATCCAATGTAAGTCTATGGAAATGGAGATTTGTTGTGCACATGCTGCGGAAAAAAACGCACGGATTCGCAGCGTTTTATTTTCTGCAGCATGTCAATTCTTTGTGCGGATCTGCAGCATTTCTGCACCCATTGACTTGTATTGAGTCGGGCACATCCTCAGCAAAACCGCAGGTCTAAAAAAGATCTGCGGTTTTGCTGTGGATAAAACGCTGCAGATCAGGAGGATGAAAGTGTGTGGGTGGTGACTGTGCGTGCATAGTGTGTGGGCGGTGACTGTGTGCGTGCATAGTGTGTGGGCGGTGACTGTGTGCGTGCATAGTGTGTGGGCGGTGACTGTGTGCGTGCATAGTGTGTGGGCGGTGACAGTGTGCCTGTATGGTGTGTGCGGGGGACTGCGTGTATGTATGTGTGCGGGTCTGTGTGTGCGTGTCTGTGTAAGCAGCCATTGTCTGATGGGACTACTGCTCCCATCCGGCAATGAATGGTCACAGTAACAGCATTGCTGATGATGGGAAACTAGTCCCATCAGACAATGGCTGTGATCAGAAGAAAAAAACAAAAACATACATTACATACAGTACAGACCAAAAGTTTGGACACACCTTCTCATTTAAAGATTTTTCTGTATTTTCATGACTATGAAAATTGTACATTCACACTGAAGGCATCAAAACTATGAATTAACACATGTGGAATTATATACTTAACAAAAAAGTGTGAAACAACTGAAATTGTCTTATATTCTACGTTCTTCAAAGTAGCCACCTTTTGCTTTGATGACTGCTTTGCACACTCTTGGCATTCTCTTGATGAGCTTCAAGAGGTTGTCACCAGAAATGGTTTTCACATCATAGGTGTGCCCTGTCAGGTTTAATAAGTGATTTCTTGCCTTATAAATGGGGTTGGGACCATCAGTTTTGTTGTGCAGAAGTCTGGTGGATACACAGCGGATAGTCCTACTGAATAGACTGTTAGCTGCTTTTTTCTTGCCATAATACAAATTCTAAGTAAAGAAAAATGAGTGGCCATCAAAACTTTAAGAAAACGAGTGGCCATCATTACTTTAAGAAATGAAGGTCAGTCAGTCTGAAAAATTGGGAAAACTTTCAAAGTGTCCCCAAGTGCAGTTGCAAAAACCATCAAGCACTACAAAGAAACTGGCTCACATGTGGACAGCCCCAGGGAAGGAAGACCAAGAGTCACCTCTGCTTCTGAGGATAAGTTTATCCGAGTCACCAGCCTCAGAAATCGCAGGTTTACAGCAGCTCAGATTAGAGACCAGGTCAATGCCACACAGAGTTCTAGCAGCAGACACATCACTACAACAACTGTTAAGAGGAGACTTTGTGCAGCAGGCCTTCATGGTAAAATAGCTGCTAGGAAACCACTGCTAAGGACAGGCAACAAGCAGAAGAGACTTGTTTGGGCTAAAGAACACAAGGAATGGACATTAGACCAGTGGAAATCTGTGCTTTGGTCTGATGAGTCCAAATTTGAGATCTTTGGTTTCAACCACTATGTCTTTGTGCAACGCAGAAAAGGTGAACGGATGGACTCTACATGCCTGGTTCCCACCTTGAAGCATGGAGGAGGTGTTGTGATGGTGTGGGGGTGCTTTGCTGGTGACACTGTTGGGGATTTATTCAAAATTGAAGGCATACTGAACCAGCATGGCTACCACAGCATCTTGCAGCAGCATGCTATTCCATCCGGTTTGCGTTTAGTTGGACCATCATTTATTTTTCAACAGGACAGTGACCCCAAACACACCTCCAGGCTGTGTAAGGGCTATTTGACCAAGAAGGAGCGTGATGGGGTGCTACGCCAGATGACCTGGCCTCCACAGTCACCAGACCTGAACCCAATCGAGATGGTTTGGGGTGAGCTGAACTGCAGAGTGAAGGCAAAAGGGCCAACAAGTGCTAAGCATCTCTGGGAACTCCTTCAAGATTGTAGGAGACCATTTCCGGTGACTACCTCTTGAAGCTCATCAAGAGAATGCCAAGAGTGTGCAAAACAGTCATCAAAGCAAAAGGTGGCTACTTTGAAGAACCTAGAATATAAGACATATTTTCAGTTGTTTCACACTTTTTTGTTAAGTATATAATTCCACATGTGTTAATTCATAGTTTTGATGCCTTCAGTGTGAATGTACAATTTTCATAGTCATGAAAATACAGAAAAATCTTTAAATGAGAAGGTGTGTCCAAACTTTTGGTCTGTAGTGTGTATATATACACATAACCATAAATATAATGTCCAAAATCAAATACACAACATGGTACTTCAGCTCAAATTAGATACACAGATCCTTATAATAAAGAAGGAAAAAAAAACTGAAGAGATCCATAAAAATAATATTTGTTTAAACCCAAAAAATAAATAATGAACAATAATAAACAAAATAAGCAGAATACCTCAAAAATAGGACCGGAAAGCAACCACAAAAGTGTCCTTAAATAGGATTAAACCCACAGATGTAAGAAGATTAGATATTAAGCAAGCACATACACATACCAAAAAATCTATCGCCAGTATAAATAGAGTGTGGTCATATCTCAGTATGAAGTGCCTAGTGCAAACTCAAGAAACTCTATATGCCAGCATAAATATAGTATGGTCATACCTCAGTAATAATATAGTATTAAGTGCCTAGTGCAAAAAAACAATCTTCAAAGATCTGAATGTGTAAATACAAAACAAAAGATAGGGTAAATCCTAACTGATAAGGAAAATGGTAGCACACAGATAAGTGCAAAGACTATAATAATATGAAGAGGTGAATCAAATGCTATTTCATTTAGTAATCTAAATAAATTTAAATAGTTTGAAAAGAAGGCATACATGTAGAAAAGTGATTCACCTTGTGGAGCTAAAATCCCCGTTCTAATACCCCGACGCGCGTTTCACCGCTCGGCTTCTTCCTGGGGGGATATGGGATAGATAGATATGGGATAGATAGATATGGGATAGATAGATATGGGATAGATAGATATGGGATGGATAGATAGATAGATAGATATGGGATAGATAGATATGGGATAGATAGATATGGGATAGATAGATATGGGATAGATAGATATGGAATAGATAGATATGGAATAGATAGATATGGAATAGATAGATATGGAATAGATAGATATGGAATAGATAGATAAATATGGGATAGATAGATATGGGATAGATAGATATGAGATAGATAGATAGATGTGGGATAGATTGATATAGATATGGGATAGATAGATGTGGGATAGATTGATAGATAGATAGATAAATAGATATGGGATAGATAGATATATATGAGATAGATAGATATGGGATGGATAGATAGATAGATATGGGATAGATAGATATGGGATAGATAGATATGGGATAGATAGATATGGGATAGATAGATAGATATGGGATAGATATGGGATAGATATGGGATAGATATGGGATAGATATGGGATAGATATGGGATAGATAAGGGATAGATAAGGGATAGATAAGGGATAGATAAGGGATAAATAAGGGATAGATATGGGATAGATATGGGATAGATAGATGTGGGATAGATAAATAGATGTAGGATAGATGGATAGATAGATGTAGGATAGATAAATAGATGTAGGATAGATGGATAGATAGATGTAGGATAGATAGATAGATATGGGATAGATATGGGATGGATAGATATGGGATGGATAGATATGGGATGGATAGATATGGGATGGATAGATATGGGATGGATAGATATGGGATGGATAGATATGGGATGGATAGATATGGGATGGATAGATATGGGATAGATATGGGATAGATATGGGATAGATAAGGGATAGATAAGGGATAGATAAGGGATAGATAAGGGATAGATAGATATGGGATAGATATGGGATAGATAGATGTGGGATAGATAAATAGATGTAGGATAGATGGATAGATAGATGTAGGATAGATAGATATGGGATAGATAGATATATAGATAGATGTGGGATAGATAGATGTGGGATAGATAGATAGATGTGGGATAGATAGATGTGAGATAGATGTGGGATAGATAGATATGGGATAGATAGATATGGGATAGATATAACTATCTATCCCATATCTATCTATCCCATATCTATCTATCCCATATCTATCTATCCCATATCTATCTATCTGTCTATCTGTGTGTGTAATGGAGCATGGGTTGGACAAATGTAAGGTTGGACAAGAAATGACATCACAAATAATTTTTTTTGTTAAATAACATATCTTTATTTAGCTTACAAAAATGCATACAAATTGGCATAAAAAACCGCATAAAAATCCGCATTAAAAACGCATCAAATCCGCATGTGCGTTTTCTGCCAAGAGGTGCAGATTTTGTGCAGAAAATTCTGCAGACAAATCTGCAACGCGTGCACATACCTTAATGTCTTTCTGTTTATTTTCCTTCCTTAGGCTGTGGTTCCACGTTAAGGAAACCTGACGTTTTGGACGGAGCGGAAATCCCGCTCCGCCCAAAGTCTCGCCCCCTTGTGAACGCGCGGTGAATCCGGATGTGCTCACTGAACACATCCGGAATCACCGCAGCGCTAGATAGGACTGTGTTATTTACCTTGCGGCGACGGAGCGTCACCGCAAGGTAAAAGGACATGCTGCGATCTGAAAAGACGCGACGCATGTCCGTTTACGCAGGTATGCCGCCTCCGTGTTTTAACGCATAGTGGAGACGGGATTTCATGAAATCCCCTCCACTATGCTGTAACATTTGGACGCTGCCTGTTTGATGCTGCGGCTGTACACAGCGTCAAACACGCAGCGTTTCCTTACCGTGGAAGCATATCCTTACATAGCGTCATTAATTGCACAGCGCTGCACACACATTATCTTATATGAAGGTGGAGGCACATTCTGGTAATTTATGGGCAGTGTATGTATCCACACGACGGATTCTTAATACTGATGTCCTATATATATATATATATATACACACCGTATATACTCGTGTATAA
>VIAB01001244.1:108886-122042 GCA_009801035.1 Oophaga pumilio
ATTTCACATGCGAGACTCAGCCGTGTTTCTCCCATGTGTGATCCTGGCCTAATACTGCACGTTGGTTCCCTGCTGGAGCTGGTGTATGTTTGATCCCTTTAATGTCGGAGCTGGTGAATGTTAGGCCCTGGTGATCTCACTTACGGCACCACTGCTGCCTGAGAAAGTTGGTGATGGGAGATTCTCCAGACTTACCCATACACATGAATGATCACAGTAAAGAGGACCCGCTCATTATGTTTTCACCCTCCATTGCATCATTTCTGTGTCATCAGCAGATCACTGCTCTGAAGGGAACAACTTGTGCTCCTGTTCCCTGCACTGCCCTAAGGTGGTTTAGATATGAGGCTATTAGATATTGGAAGGTGGGCATCTTTTGAGACACTTGCCATGTTTGCTGTAAACCAATTGCACATTGGTCATTGTTCTTACTCCATTGCCTCGGTATTCCTATGTACAGTCTTTCTTAAAGTTTACAGTAGTGCAACTTCTTTATATGTACTTGTACAAAGGATTAGTCATGCAATAAGTTTTTCTAACCTTCCCTCACCTGCTAATCAAGTCAATGGGGCTCATTGAGAGAATGTGCAGTGTGCTGAACCTTATAAAGCATGTGACTGCCAGATTTCCACATTTCACTTGTAAACACGTTCCCAGCACCTTCCATTAGGAGCCATTGTTTACTCCTACAGCTAAACGAACAGTTCTCATGGTTTGCCAGACCTTGAGTGTATATTTTAAGCCTGAATTAGGCCTCTAGGTAGTCAGATGCTGCATTAGTTTATATAAAAGAAACATGGGAAAACATTTAAAAACCACATTACCCATTAAATTGTGAGTGTACATAATAAATATGTACACTCTCAATTCTAAATATTTTTCTATCTACTGGCTAACACGGTACAAAGATACACATCTTTCCTGTATCATAATAAATAATATATATATTTTAGGAAAGCCAGATAGGACTTGGTTAAGTCCTAGGACTGCATGTCTTGATTACATGCACCTGGCTGGCTTTGACTTAGGACCAGGACATGCCTTCACCTTTCTCTCTGTGTAATCTGGGTGAAGCTGAGCAGAAGTTATGTTGGAGCTGGGGAGAGACAAACCTGAGTCTTCCTGAAAGTAGTCTGAACAGGACCGTGTGCACCAAACTGCAGGTATCACTGGTTGCTATGCACAATAGCCAGTTTGATTGATTGAATTGGGACTAGCTCAGATATGTATGACTAGTCAGTCTATTTTGTTCAGTGAGTGCCTGGACAAGGCTATTGGCTTTGTTTATGGTTTTGTTTTCAGTGAAATAAAACCCATGGAAATAAACGTCACGTTGTTTTGACACAAGAATCCAGTGCCTGTGTGAACGCTGCCTACTGCTGAGTGTAAATGCTTAATAACTATATACACTGCTCAAAAAATAAAGGGAACACTTAAATAACACAATATAAATCCAAGTCCATCACAGTTCTGTGGAATCAACCTGTCCAGCTATGAAGCAACATGAATTGTGAATCAATTTCTCCTGCTGTTGTGCAAATGGAATAGACAACAGGTAGAAATTATAGGCAATTAGCAGGACAACCCCTATAAAGGAGTGGTTCTGCAGGGAGAGACCACAGACTATTTCTCTGTTCTCATCCTTTTTTACTTTTGTTTTGATCACTTTTGCATTTTGTCATTGCTCTCACCCCTAGATGTACTGTACAGTAGCATGAGGAGGTGTCTACAACCCACAGAAGTTGCTCAGGTAGTACAGCTCATGGCACATCAATGCGAGCTGTATCAAGAAGGGAACTTATTTGTGTCAGCAGTGTCCAGAGGATGGATCAGATGCCAGGAAACAGGCCAGTACACCAGGAGACGTGGAGGGGGCCATAGTTGGACAATAGTGATGAGCAAACGCGCTCGCCACTACTCGTTACTCGCCCGAGTATCACGGTACTCGGTGTACTCGGCGAGCACTGAGCATTTCCGGGATTACTCAGCGGGAACTCGGGTCTCCACCCAGCTTTTTTGGCGGACTTTACAGACCCAATCACAATGCAAGGATTGTCTGCCAGGCAATGAAAGGCCACAGCCATCTTTGTTGTGGTCGTGCAGTGATTGGCTGGCCGCACAGCATCATCAGGGGTATGAGAGGCCGGACGCCGCCCTGCTCGCCGCATTCAGCTCCGGATTGAGATAGTGTAGGGAGAGCTGCTGCCGAGATAAGGTCAGATTTGGCGATTTCTTAGGACCCCGTCTCACGTAGCGACACACCAGCGATCCCGACAACGATCAGGATCGCTGGTGTGTCGCTACATGATCGCTGCTGAGCTGCCAAACAGGCAGCGATCAGGACAGCGACACTGCGGGTAACGTCGCCTAGTTACCCGCAGTGTACGTTGGATACCAGCGCACTGATGCAGGGAGCTGGTAACCAAGGTACACGTCGGGTTTCCAGGCACAGCCCCGCGCTTGGAAACCCGATGTGTACCTTGGTTACCAGTAGATCGCTGGTCTCCTGCCTGTCACATGCAGCGATGTCCAGGCATTTCTGACACGACCAGCGATTCACAGCAGGGGCCTGATCGCTGGTACGTGTCAGACATAGCGAGATCGCTATGTGAGACGGGGCCCTTAGTGTGGGGTCTACCATCGTAAACTACTCAAATCCAGCTAAACCAACAGTCCTTCTAAGGACTAATTCCAGAGTATACAGGTTCCAGTGTTAGGTAGGCAGGGTAGTGTACGTCGCTCTATACACATCAGTGCAAGGCCTGCAGGTACTGTATGTGTGTATACAGTATATATTGTATACATCAAGAGGATCCATTCCCTTCCTGTGTTCTGGTGCTGCTGCGACCTGTATGATATATTGGCTGTATATAGCTAGCTCCTGGTGTAATTGGAATACAGGCCACACATTTTTTGGTGTGGTATCTCCGTGCCAGCTCATATCTGTGCGTGCTCAAAGTTTAGCCAGTTTACGTCAGTTTTCTTTTTTTTGTCCTGGGTGTCACTGTACTGATATACAGCACTAGTTAGCCCAAAAATAAAAAAAATACAGGCCACACATTTGTCGTAGTGGTATCTCCGTGGCAGCTCATATCTGTGTGTGCTCAAAGTTTGGGCAGTGTAGGCCGGTTTTCCTTTTTTTGTCCTGGGTGTCACAGTCCTGATATACAGCACTAATTAGACCTAAATTAAAAAAACAGGGCACACATTTGTCGTAGTGGTATCTCCATGCCAGCTCATATCTGTGTGTGCTCAAAGTTTGGCCAGTTTAGGCCAAAACATTGTATTTTTTTGCGATCTGCTAATGCAGAGTTCTCCAACTCCAGTCCTCAAGGCCCACCAACAGGTCATGTTTTCAGGATTTCCTTAGTATTGCCCAGGTGATAATTGCATCACCTGTGCAATACAAAGGAAATCCTGAAAACATGACCTGTTGGTGGGCCTTGAGGACTGGAGTTGGGGAACCCTGTGCTAATGTAATTATTAAATCTAATAAGGCCAAAAACATTTTTACCTAAAGTCCAGATAGGTAAAAGTGTGGTTTTCAAGCACACGTATCACATACAAGTTGACTTCCAAATCACCCTTTTGTAGTGAACGTGTATAATATTCTATTCCATTTACAATGGGCAAGACGTGTGGCAAGAGACGGGGAAGTGGACGTGATGGTAATGGTGCAGGCCGAGGCCGTAGGCAAGCTGAAATTGGCCCACCGAAAACACCCACATCTTCTCCCTGGACCTTAGAGTCTGAAATCCTAGGGGACAGGCAAGACAGCACTATTGAAGAACGAGCAGTGTGAAAAGGTTGTTGGTTGGATAGCGGATAATACTTCCAGTTACTTATCCACCAGCACCCTGTTTTCAACACAGTGAAGTCACAGTAGCTGTGAATCTGGACCGCATATTCCTCTTACCCTGATCGTTCTTCCACCCACCATGCTGAGTGCCCTGAGACAACTGATCACACACTCGGACACTCCGAATAGCTGTTCAGTTTTCTATTTGGAAAATCGTGCCTCTCGCCCGCTCCACTAGATCAGGGCAAGATGATATTCCATGTAGCGATGCACAAATCTTTGAGCAGCCATGGCCATAAGAGGAGGAGGATGATGATGAGACACAATTGCTGGAAAGTCAGGAGGAGGACCAGGGTGGGGAAGTGGAAGATGAGGTGGTGGATGATGTAGTAACAGACCCAACCTGGCAGGAGAACGTGTAGAGCGAGGACAGCAGCACACAGGGGGAGGTAGGCATCGCACCACTTCAGGCAGGAAGAAGCAGTGTGGTGGCCACAGACAGAAGGCGGGCAACCGTTCCCCGTAACTCCAACCTGACGGAAGTTGCCAGTCCAACTGTCAGGTCTTCCCGAGTCTGTTTTTTTTTTTTTTTTTTTAAAGACTCTGCCGATAACCCAAAACAGGCCATTTGCAACACCTGTCATGCCAGCATCAGCAGGGGTAGCAAAACTACCAGCCTTACCACCACCAGCATGATCAGGCACATGGCAGCAAAGCACCCGACTTTGTGGGCCCAACCCCAGGCTCCAGGAACAGTGTCTGTGGATGACACCATTGTGTCTTCCACTGTTGTGCGTGCAAGCCAATCCCCTGTCCATGCGAAAATGCCTCCTGCCCTGCACCTGCTGTTGACCACAGTCAAATAGCACCATCATCAAGCACGTCCACGTCCTTGTCCCAGCGCAGCCGTCAGTTGTCCATACCCCACTCATTGGAACGTAAGCGGAAATACGCAGCCAACGCCCCACAGGCCACAGTACTCAATTCTCATATTTCTTGTCTGCTTGTGCTCTAAATGTTGCCTTTTACCTGATGGCGGTGGCCGTCTCAAGGTACTCTGTCCCCAGTCGCCACTATTTCTCCCGCTGTTCTGTCCCGGCATTATACAAGCATGTGTTCCACAGCATTACCCGTGCCCTCAACAATGCAATTACTGGGAAAGTACACCTAACCACGGACACGTGGACAAGTGCTTGTGGCAAAGGACGGTACATCTCGCTGACGGAACACTGGGTTAAGGCCTCTTTCACACATCCGTTTTTTTGTGTCAGGCATAATCCGTCGAACACCTGAAGGGACGGATCTGGCGCTGAAATGAAAAAACTGATGCAACGGTTCCGTTTTTTTTGCTGGATCCGACCTGAACTTTTGAACCCGGAAAAAGAGGGTTTTGGATGTCCGGAGACAGTGGAAAAAGTAGTAGTAGTAGTAGTCGGATTGCACAGAAGACTGATCCAGTTCCATTGACTTGTATTATTTCCGGCCGCCTGATGCGCCGCTTCAAGCACTATCAGGCGAGTCTGGAAAACAAAAAAAAGTTGCAGGCACCGTTTTGTCCAGCCGCCGGAATGTACATTTCCGCCGGATCCAGACAAAAACGGATACAACGCAATGACATCAGGCACGATCCGGCGCTAATGAAAGTCAATGGTAAAAAAAACGCATCCGGTACCGGATCCGTTTTTTTAACAACATGCCGGATCGTGCCTGAAGTAAAAAAACGGATGTGTGAAAGAGGCCTAACATAGTGGAAGCCGGTACCCAGTCAGAGCTTGGGATGGAGCACGTCCCCCCGACGCCAAGGATTGCGGGCCCTACGTCAATTACCTCCTCCTCTTCAGCCTCCATGTCAGAAATGAGCACATCAGTCTCATTCTGGAAGCACTGCCAAAGCAAAGCAGCAAGAGGCTGTGCTGAAGCAAATTTGCTTAGGTGACAAACCGCACAATGCTGAAGAGTTGTTGACAGCTCTGAAAGAGCAGGCAGATGTGTGGCTTACACCGCTAAATCTCCAGCCAGGCATGGTTGTGTGTGACAATGGCAGGAACCTGGTGGCGGCTTTGAGGCTAGGCGAACTGACACGCGTACCATGACTGGCCCATGTGCTGAACCTCATTGTTCAACGTTTTGTAAAAGCTATCCGGATCTGCTGGTTAAAGTATGCCGACTGTGTGCACATTTTAGAAAGTCAGCTACAGCTTCAGCCGCCCTTACCGTGCTTCAGCAGCGATTGCAGATATCGACTCGTGTGTGATGTCCCCACTCATTGGAACTCTACACTGCATATGTTAGAAAGGATTTGTGAGCAGAAGCGGGCAGTTGTTGAATTCCAGCATCAACAAGGCTGTCGTTTGTCAGGTTTGACTCCACTCATAAGACCTCAGGAGTGGACATGTATGTCAGACATATGTAGCATCCTCCAAAACTTTGAGGAGTTAACCAAGATGGTGAGCGGCGATGACTCCATAATTGGCGTCACCATCCTGCTCATCTGCATTCTGAAAAGCTCTCTGCTCACAATGAATGAGGAGGCATTGCAGGCAGAGCATGAGGACATGGATCAAGGAACCATACAGGGTGATTACACACAGCCCAGCCTCGTGTCATCCCATTGTGGATTGGTTGACAATGAGGAAGAGGAGGAAGAACAGGAGCTACTTTCATGCGCTATAGACGGGACTACAACCACAACTGTCATACTGTCTGTTCAGCGTGGATGGCCTGAGGACAGGGAAGAATAGGAGGAGGACACCTTGGTCAGTCGTCCTGTTGGTGAGGACACTGAAATCTTGTCTTTTTCCAGTCTGGCACGCATGGCTGACTTTATGTTGCGGTGCGTTTCCCGTGACCCTCGTATTGTCAAAATATTGGGTACCAGTCATTACAGGCTAGTAACACTTTTAGACCCACGGTACAAGGATAACTTTCAATCTCGTGTTCCAGACGCAGGTGTACCAAAATGGTACAGTACCATAGGGCCATTGTTGCAGAATTATTAAAAAAAATTCCCATCTCAAAACGCTGGCGGCAGAGATAACAGTTCGTTGGCCAACCAAGCAGGACAGGCGAGACAGACACAAGTCCACTCCAGCAGAGGCAGGGGAACACTGGCAAAGTTCTGGGACAGTTTTCTAAGACCCTCCCATTGCCCATGCACTGAGGCGCGGGGTAATTTGACAAGGAATGCAATCTTCTCTAAGATGCTGAGGGAGTACCTTGCTGACCGTACCAACGTCCTCCGTGATTCCTCTGTGCCTTTTAATTATTGGGTGTCCAAGCTGGACACGTGGCATGAGCTGGCTCTCTACGCCTTGGAGGTCCTGGCCTGCCCTGCCGCTAGTGTTTTGTCTGAGCTGGTTTTTAGTGCTGCTGGTGGCATTATCACAGATCAGCGCATTCGCCTTTCTACTGAAAATGCAGACAGGCTGACACTTATAAAAATGAACAAGGTATGGATTGAGCCTGACTTTCGACATCACCAAATGGTGACCGTGAAGCCTAAACTCCAATGTAGTGTTTTTTTGGGAGGTGTATTCCCATGCACCTCTTCACAACCAAACATGGATATACGCTTCCTGATTTTGGCTAGTTGGTGTCCTCCTCCTCCTTCTCCTCATTCTCACTGTCCACCACCACTTGAACACCAGGGTGAATGTATTCAGTCATGCTCCGGCCACTCTATGTTTTGGCAAGGGTGTTATGATGCCCATCACCAAAATAAAAAAAATATGTACACCCCCCAAGGGGAAATGTTTGACAGCCCATACACTAAGTGTATGGGCATTCCAAGTCTAGGAGACACACGACTAAAATTTGGGCCTATTTTTTAATCAGGCCTTCCTCCACGGCTCATCATCCACCGCCACTAGATCAGAAGGGTTTACATGTTCTGTGCAGCTACAGCCAGTGTCGCATTATTAACAACGGTGGGTGGGTAGGCTGTGCGTAAAATACTTGTTCTGAAAACGGTTGAGGTGTAACCCACAGGGGAAAATGTTGGCCAGCCCATACACATGGGTGTTAAATATTTGTTATGGAAAAGGTTGAGGTATACCCCACAGTCAAAATGTGTATGGGCATTCCATGTCTAGGAAACCCGCTCCTTTTTAATGGGAAATTTTTTTTATGAGGCCCTCCTCCATGTTTCTTCCAAGGGAGGATTGGGGTTATTGGGGTAAATATGACTTGGTAGCAGGGCAGGCCTTGCAGTCAATGAAAAAAAAACACAATGGGAGGACAAAATAAATAATGTTAAGTGGATTTTACCTGGGCCCATTCAGTACCTGGGTTCAAAGGCTTATTGGTGTGAATATGACTTGGTAGCAGGGCAGGCCTTGCATTCAATGTAACATTTTTTTTATGGAAGCCCTCCTGGACATCTCGTGAAAGGGGTATTGGGGTGCGTCGTAATTCTTGGCAGCCCATCCAATCACAGAATAAGCTATAAAAGTTTAGGAGACCTACTGTTTAATAATTGCCCTTTAAGCAGATTAATGCTGCCTGATGCCCCTGTAAAAATAGGCTCCTTCATAAATGAAACAAGATGTGTCTGCTTATGTGTCACACACCACATGGCCATCTAGGGTTGTTCAATGTTACAATGACATTTCCCAGTGAATGCATTTGTTTTGGTTGAAAGCAATGTTAAAGTTGAAAAACGCTTCAAAAACGCTGCATCTGAACATAGCCCAAGTGGTGGAGGAACATTTTGGTTTGGGGTTAATTATTTTGCCTTATACAGAAGTCATTAACCTGGAAAGGATGTACCTAACATATTTCCCAGCAAAATCCGTTTTGGTTTCGTGTTGGTATGTTTTTTGGTGCATCGGTAAGAATGGCAACAAACTCTGACAACATTGTTGAAAGCTGTGAACTAGGAGTCAGGAATGCTTCCAGGGGCGATCCCCATGATGTCCCCATGTCATTTGAGCAGTGTTTCCATCTTTTTCAGAAGATTTTAGACCTTTAAAGGACCCCCTGGGGGGATCGTGGCAAAAATACCCGGGTCTCCCATAGACTTACAGTCATGGCCAAAAGTTTTGAGAATGACACAAATATATTTTCATATGATCTGCTGCCCTCTGGTTTTTATGTGTGTGTTTGACAGATGTTTTTATCACAGACAGAAATATAATAATTGCAAACATATGAGTACCAAAAGATTATATTGACAGTTAGAATGAGTTAATGCAGCAAGTCAATATTTGCAGTGTTGACCCTTCTTCTTCAGGACCTTTGCAATTCTCCCTGGCATGCTCTCAATCAACTTCTGGACCAAATCCTGACTGATTGCAGTCCATTCTTGCACAATCAATACTTTCATTTTGTCAGAATATTTAGGTTTTTGTTTGTCCACCCGTCTCTTGATGATTGACCACAAGTTCTCAATGGGATTAAGATCTGGGGAGTTTCCAGGCCATGGACCCAAAATCTCTATGTTTTGTTCCCTGAGCCATTTAGTTATCACCTTTTCTTTATGGCAAGGTGCTCCATCATGCTGGAAAAGGCATTGTTGATCGCCAAACTGCTCTTGGAGGGTTGGGAGAAGTTGCTCTTGGAGGACATTCTGGTACCATTCTTTATTCATGGCTGTGTTTTTAGGCAAGACTGTGAGAGAGCCAATTCCCTTGGCTGAGAAGCAACCCCACACATGAATGGTTTCAGGATGCTTAACAGTTGGCATGAGACAAGACTGGTGGTAGCGCTCACCTTGTCTTCTCCGAATGAGGCGTTTTCCTGATGTCCCAAACAATCGAAAAGGGGATTCATCAGAGAAAATAACTTTACCCCAGTCCTCAGCAGTCCACTGACTGTACCTTTTGCAGAATATCAGTCTGTCCATGATGTTTTTTCTGGAGAGAAGTGGCTTCTTTGCTGCCCTCCTTGAGACCAGGCCTTGCTCCAAGAGTCTCCGCCTCACAGTGCGTGCAGATGCACTCACACCTGCCTGCTGCCATTCCTGAGCAAGCTCTGCACTGCTGGTAGCCCGATCCCGCAGCTGAAACACTTTTAAGAGATGGTCCTGGCACTTGCTGGTCTTTCTTGGGCGCCCTGAAGCCTTTTTGGCAACAATGAAACCTCTCTCCTTGAAGTTCTTGATGATGCGATAGATTGTTGACTGAGGTGCAATCTTTCTAGCTGCGGTACTCTTCCCTGTTAGGCCATTTTTGTGCATTGCAATGATGACTGCACGTGTTTCTTTAGAGATAACCATGGTTAACAGAAGAGAAACAATGATTCCAAGCACCAGCCTCCTTTTAAAGTGTCCAGTGATGTCATTCTTACTTAATCATGACAGATTGATCTCCAGCCATGTCCTCATCAACACCCACACCTGTGTTAATGGAGCAATCACTGAAAAGAGGTTAGCTGGTCCTTTTAAGGCAGGGCTGCAATGATGTTGAAATGTGTTTTGGGGGATAAAGTTCATTTTCTAGCCAAATATTGACTTTGCAAGTAATTGCTGTTAAGCTGATCACTCTTTATAACATTCTGGAGTATATGCAAATTACCATTAGAAAAAGTGAAGCAGTAGACTTTGTAAAAATTAATATTTGTGTCATTCTCAAAATTTTTGGCCATGACTGTACATTGGGCTCATTGTTCTGTCCGTGTACCCGAGTATTCCAAATTACTCGACCCGAACAACGAGCACTCGAGTATTTTAGTGCTCGCCCATCACTAGTGGAGAACAACCGAGCAGCAGGACAGATACCTCCTCCTTTGTGCAAGAGCCCTGAAAAATGACCTCCAACAGGCCACTAGCATCCATGTGTCTGCTCAAACTGTCAGAAACCGACTCAATGAGGGTGGTTTGAGGGCCTGACATCCACAAGTGGATGTTGTTCTTACAGCCCAACACGGTGCAGGGCGATTGGCTTTTGTCAGATAACAACAAGATTGGCAGATTCCACATTGACGCCCTGTTCTCTTCACTGATGAGAGCAGATTCACACTGAGAACATGTCTGGAGACGCCGTGGAGGACGTTCTGCTGCCTGTAACATCCTCCAGCATGACTGGTTTGGCAGTGGGTTAGTAATGGTGTGGGGAGGCATTTTTTTGAAGGGCCAAACACTGCTCCATGTGCTACCCAGAGGTTCCCTGACTGCCATTAGGTAAGAGATGGATGAGATCCTCAGTCCCGTTGTGAGACCACATGCAGGTGCAGTTGGCCCTGTGTTCCTTCTGATACATGACAACGCTAGGCCTCATGTGGCTGAACCGTCAGCAGTTCCTGCATGATGAAGGCATTGATGCCATGGACTGGCCTGCCTGTTCCCCAGACTTGATCTCATGCACAGAAGAAATAGCCACTGCTACGTCGAAAAAAGATTTAAGGTGATAAATGACCACCTACTCATTTTTTTTTTAATGCCAAAAATACACTTTACAAGTCAATATTAATAAATGAAAGGTAAATCATGCCTGAAATTCATTCTGTAGGGTTGTTTAGTATGTAATTGTAATATCCTGTACTCCTCACTTAACAAACCTCATCGTTCTCAGCGGTGAATTGTCCTGTGTGACCAGCACTCTCGTTACCGAGAACAATGGCAGCCTGTGTACACTGGGCGATCTAGTTCAGACCGCTCAGAGCGTAAACAGGCATTCAGGTGACCTCTGATTAGTAAGTTTACCAATCGGCAGTTGTGTATAAACAGACCTTAAGATGGATCATTTTTACTAATCTAGCATACCACATGGTATATATCATAGTTACTTAACGATTCAGTCATAAGACACGCACCATGCGGCATGGCCACCTCCTCCTGTCTGATTGTTTATGGCCACTATCATTCCTTTATGGACTCAGCTTGGCAATACATGGAAATCAAACTTTGATCTAGTGTACAGCTAACGGACATAGAAACATTTTTTTGTGTACGTCGAAAAGTCGGACAGCGACGGATCCTGCACCGTCCGTCGTTGGCTACAATGGAAGCCTATGTGCGCAGGATCCGTCACTGTCCGTCAAATGATGGAATCCAGTGACGGATTCCGTTTGTAAGGAAAATTCTCTCTCTCTCTCTCTCAAAAACTGAAGTGTGAAAGAGGCCTAAGCGTACAGGTACTATGAGGACAGTCCTTAGTCTTGTGGCTCTCCTCCATAAGCCCTGCCCAATGTCGCCCTCTTACGGACTCCTCCCCGAGGACTGACTTTTTTTGTTCCTGCGCAATAGTACGTACTGCGCCTCTGCCAAACTTCAGTACAGAGGACATTGACGTTGTAGTTGTGGCTCCTTTGCTTTTTGAAGGATAATATTATTGATTGATATCCTGCATTATTGGATTTTGCCAATATCAGTGACGTCAGTAGCACCCACACAGGGTGCACGCCCTGAGCTGGTGGAGGGCTCACAGAGCATGTGCTGTCGCCCTGTGTCTTGTGCTTCCTCTCACTGCGTGCTGGCGCCATGTACAGAAGCTGCCGCCTCACATTCTAGCACAGGATCTTTTTGTATTTCAGTATTAAATCTGATCAGGCAAATAATATTCCATCAGTAAACTGTATATTCCCTGTTCTGTTATCTGTGATATACATTGGCCTTTTTTCTTGTACATGAGCCCCCGGCGCAGTATATTCTTGTGACTTGGGGTCCTAATGCTCATCGGGCCTTTTGCGGAAGTCACTGATATCTGCCATGCTTCTGTAAACCCTGCAGAGTCCGTTCAGCCTCCATTTGTTGTGTAGCAGAGCAGGTCCATTGCCAGGAATATTTCATGACTCTGACGCTGAGGAATTTTCCATGACACAAATTTCTTGCATGTTACATAGAAAGGTCTCGCTTTTCACACTGCATTTGGTGTTAGAATAGATGTAGGTGGGGAAATAATGGCTCTTGTTCACAAAGTTCTGGAAGCTTAATGATATCGGTCAACTCTGGCATGGCTAAAATATTATGGAAATGCAATTCGATTTTTAAGGCTGGGTTCATATTAGCGTTTCAGTCCGCAGCACCGTGCTGCGTACTTCTTTCCTTCAGCTCCGCATTCTTCCGCATGCGTCCTGCATACCTATCTTTAACTGCGGACTGAAACACTAATGTAGGATGTAAGTCCGCAAGGACAGGGTCCTCTCCCCTCTGTACCAGTCTGTCATTGTAAATTTGTTTACTGTAAACGATATCTATAACTTTGTATGTAACCCCTTCTCATGTACAGCACCGTGGACTTAATGGCGCTATATAAATAAATAATAATAATAATGTGAACCTAGCCTAACATTAAAGCCCAACTTGGGCTACTTTCACACATCAGTTTTTTTTTCCGTCAGGCGTCTTCCGACTATTTTTTTGAAAAACCGGATCCGGTCTTTTCTCATTGACTTGTATTAGCGCCGGATCGCGCCGCATGG
>VIAB01001244.1:154192-165764 GCA_009801035.1 Oophaga pumilio
AGGAAGGGGCCATGGATATTGGCGCCCCCCCGGCTAAAAATACCTGCACCCAGCCACACATAAGAATATAGTATTTTAATGAAATAAGACACAACATGGTTTTCATATTTTTATTGCACGCCTAATCCATACGACTCCCTCGGTCTCCTGTAAAAAAAAAATAAACCAACTGTATACTCCCTGTCCGATGCAGTCCAATTAATAACGAGTGTCCCTCGACCGCCCACACACTTCCCTCCTCCCAATCTGCAGCGTTTCATCCGCAGCAAAACCGCAGATCTTCTTTAGGCCTGCAGTTTGCTGCGGAAGCGCCCGACTCAATGCAAGTCAATGGGTGCAGATCCGCACAAAGAATTGACATGCTGCGGAAAATAAAACACGCGTTTTTTTCCGCAGCATGTGCACAGCTAATATTTTTTCCCCATAGGTTAACATTGTTTTGATACACACTTGCGGATTTATTGCGGATCTCCAGCGGAAAATCCACTTCGGATCTGCAATAAATCCGCAACGTGTGCACACAGCCTTATATACAGTGACCATGTAACAAATGGCGGAGAAGCCAGCGGGCACAGTGCTTACTTTTACACTTGTCTTTATTCCTGACCTTGTGGGGCAGAGAACTCTCCCAATGTTATCTCAACTGGATAACAATAACCAATGCACAGAAGCACATTAACTCATTGCGTTACGTTCATTTTTGGCACTCCCATCGTCCAACCCACATTGCAGGAAAACAAGTGAACCGTCTAAACTTACACGGTGATCTTCATATTAAGACCTGCGGCCTGGTAAACAGTGATCATGTTCTGGTGCTGTACAAGAGACGGGATATTCTAGTCTTTGTAGGGGAAGTTCTGAGCGTAGACGCTGTCAGGCTTTCTTGTTGAATGCTGTGAATGCTGCAGGCAGCTGGACTTTGCACATGTAGATGACACGCCACGTCCTGGGAGAACACGCAGCCTTTTTACTCTGACAATGGTGCAGAACACATAATCAATGATGGCATAGAAAATGTCACCTGTACAGACATGTGGCATGGTTTGTAATAACAAGGCAAAATACATGGTAGATATTAGGAAATGTGTGTGAAAGCGCACTCCTAAATTAGGGGTGTTGGTAACATTGACTTTTATTGCTTTAGTTCTTATGCCATCGTTATTAACATGTATGACAACATAGTTGGTGGTTGTATGGCTTAGTGACCCAGGTCTAGGTGGTCATTTGTGACCCTCTTCTTGGACTGTTTCCTTTTAATTTAATAACTATAACGCAACAATAATGTGGAACTGCTTTCTGCATGAGCCATGCCCGTGTTACACGTGGCCGGCCTTTTACTGTGTTTGCACTACTTTATAAAATATTAATTGATAACAAACTAAAATCACAAAACTTCTGACTCATTAGTCAATACACTATTCTGGGTGAATCATCTATTTTTCTGGAGTCGATTCTATAAGGAGCATCCTTTTTTTTTTTCTTTTTTTAATTTTCAGCTTGCTTTCAGAAGGTGCAGTTAGCAGCCGCCTGTATTCTGGCTGGTGGGCACATGCTTTATGTGTAGTGGGCATGGTATAAGCCCCTGCAGATGCCCTCTTCACAGATCCACATACTGTATATTATATTCATTAGTTTTGAATGGTATAGGGAAGAAAGCTGCTGTCAGACATCAGACTTCTCTTCTGAAAGAACGAAACCATCAGGTGTTGAAATTCATTCCCGATCCTCCATCTGAAGGATAACTAAGGAGTGCTTGGAGGTCTCCATATGCATTAGCTGGCTATCCAGCCATGCTGAGATTTGCAGGTTCAGATGCCTTTTCTTTAGTGTGTATTGGAGGCTTTAAAGGGAATCCTACAACCCCAAAATGCATTTGAAATGGGCTACACAGTGTTATAGGGGACTTAACCTTATAAAAAACCATATTAGTGCTGTACTGGTCACTGGTACAGTGTCTATTCCGCATCCTTGCCTGTGCCTGGCCGTGTGCACACAGTGGTCAGGCGCATTCTCCTCCAGGCCTTCTTCCCGATGATGCTTCTCGCTACACTAATACTCCCAAAGTTGTAGAAATCGGCTTCTCAAGAGTTTGCTACAATTCCAGGAGTATTAGTGTAGCAAGTGCCATCAGCAGAACGAAGGCCTGGAGGAGATTAGTCATCACGGTGTGCACGCCGCGAGGCACAGGCAGTGCTCATGTGCACGTACCACGGCAGTGTTCACTCTGGGAAGCGAGCACTGTCAATCAGATGTTGGGAAAGGGCACCAATATGCAAATGAGGAGGCATAACAGCGCACCAAACTCTTGGTTACGCTAAGGGTACGTAATAGCCCACTCAGTTGTTTTCTCTGGCGCTGTACTAGTCACCGGTACCGTGTTAGTATGTTTTTTTTTTATAGAGGCCAAGTTCCCTACAACTTGTATAAGCCACTTAAAATGCGTTTTGGCGGTGACTGACTCCCTTTAAGAAATTTGGAGGCCATTATTTTCACATCATACCGCAAATAATTGGATCTATAGTGGTGCAGATTACTCAATCTCTGGTCTTTTTTTTCTTGCATCCAGTTGCTTGTATTTTGCCACTTGCTTTTACACTCGCAGACGTGACTTATAGGCTTGATCTCCGTTATATGAATTACACGGCAGCCAAGCTCACAAGTGTCATAATACAGCTGTCCCTGATCCCCCTTACTACAGCTCAGCTGTCTCTGGTATGACAGCTCCCTAGTGGACTGTCTACTCCCTGAGGGATCTGTCTCTAAGGAACACTAACCCTATAGAACAAAGCCATGGAAGTGAAGCTGCGAATATCCTTCACGCAAGTGTCCAAGGGTTTCTGGAAGTTCCCAGAACTGAGGTGTGACTAGTTCTCATGGGGGCAGGAAATTTGCATGCAATCCAATTAAAAACATTAAGGTAGCCACACAGATTAGTTTGTGGACCAAATCCATGTGTTTTGGTGGGACTGACCAGCTTCAATTGCTTAGGAGGGGTGCCTGACTTTCCAGCCATTTTGTTCTTGGGGGAACTAAGCCATCAGCAGGATTGTCTCGCAGTGGCCTAATGTTTCTCAACATATGCACATTTGGCCAAACATCCAGATGTATGGTGTTTTGGCAGGGCTGAAGTTCATGGCCCGTTTTGCAGTCAGCTGTCAGGACAAGCTGGGTGTTGTAGTTTAACAAGCGTTGAAGGGTAGAGTTGAGCGAACAGATTTGCGAGAGCCTCGTCTTACGGTCACAGACCAGAACCTCCTCCCAGCTAAGGCATCTCAAGCACCTCTTCTAATGAGTAGGCCCCGGCAACTTCATGTGTTGGACCGCAACATAAAGTCTACTAGTCAGAAGCGTTGGGGATGTCATGGGTGGTAAGAGATATATAGTGCTCTGGTCCTGTGGCCACGGACCACAGACCTGGCTGCTGGACAGGGGTCCTGCAAATCTTTTTGTTCAAATCTACTGGAAAGTCATGGGTTGGCAAATGTAGTCAGCCTTCACGAACCTGGTGTGCTAAGAAAAGATAAAAGGGAAACAAAATAATATACTTTGTCTATTCAGTTTTTCCAACAAGTAACATTGTTAAATTATCTCCATTGTTAAATGGATATCATGGTTTCTAATTCTACCTGGGTTGTATCAAGTATATGTCCCATAGCAAAAGTTGGAGTAAGTAGGGCCCCTCTCCATTTTGACCAACTTGAGTTTTTTACATCAAATTTTAATAACTGGAGGAATATAAACTGTCTGAATTGACTATTAGCAATGGATCCATCAATAGGAGAAACATGGATTGGACTCTGAAGGAATTTCTCTTTTTCATGCACTGTAATGGATCTCCATAGACTTTTAATGGCTGAGGCTGATCTGCAAAACTGATGAGGATAGGACGTGTTCTGAGTCTCATGGGTCTGATGCGGATCCGTTTTCAAGACTTGTGTGTATTGATCAGTGAATCTGTGGCTCCGTATGCTGTGTGTTAATAAGTGGATGTCACTACCGATCCGTGAATGTGGCCTAATACACAGTGATGTGAGTGTACAGTGATAATCTACTGAAATGTGGAATTACACAAAGTGTCATCACAGCACAGGGATAATACATTACATAATGACTTAAAATGGAAATAATGTGCTCAAAAAGTGTCACGGCCCAGGATAAATGTCACCTGAGTGTATGATAAACATTGTGAAGACGTGTCGCGCTCTTCCGCCTCAGTCCATGAAGCAGGCGTACAACGGATATTGCTGTAATGTTCCTTTAACCACTTGGTGTAAGTGAGAATTTACTTTAATGGATAACTTAGCGTTCTTTTTGACGTCACTTGAATTGCATGCTTATGGTGGGAGTCTGGTTCTGAGACCCCACCATCACGTAGCGGACATCTGAGAAGTGTTCCTTCAGAGGGCAGGAGCACACACGAAAGGTGTGCAGATTCTAGAGAAAGCATATCATTTCTATGGAATCCGTACCCCACTCTGTGTGCGCAATCAAACACTATTCTTGGGGGTCTACTGTGTGATTGGGGGGGTCTCTGGCCCGTGATCCCCAACCTTCTGTAAGCAGTTAGAAAGTTTAATTACTCTCTAGTCCACTCTTCTGTATTATTACTTTTGTATATCTTCGTTTCACTGTACAATAAATAGACTTTAATTGAATAAAACTGGAAAACCTTTCTAATCAAATGCAGCACATAGGTTTAACAAAGGGGGATTTATCAATGTGGTCAACTTTTGTCCCTTGGATGTAAGCCGATCCCCTGAGCAGATGACTTGCATGTTACCATGTCTGATATTGTGAGGAAGGAAGAAACCGGCTTCTGTTTTATTAATGGTCTGGTTACATTACACAAACAGTGCTGTGTGCTATGGTTACAGAATTAGTCACCCCACACCCTGGTCTACCTGCAGTCGCTCCGTCCTCTGCTGCTTCTTCTGTATACACTAACATTTTGCCATGTTGCTGCTTGCACACCGTGCTCTGGTTGGCTGCCTGCAAATTCCTTGTCCTTGTGTTCTGTATGAACAGGCTTCTCAGAATTCCCATTGTACAATGTAATCACTTCCACTTGCGACTCGGGATCATGTATGTAATGTGCTAATTCAATGCAACTGGAATCTGGGTGCAAAGGGTTAAAATTGCAATGTCTTGTCCATCCTCCTTTACATATGGTCACAGAGAGCGCAGATGAGGGGAACTTGCTTTCCTTTCTCTTGGTCTCTACTATTGCCCATCCAGTTGGGTCTCCACTATTCTTCTTATTATTATTTATTTATATAGCGCCATTAATTCCATGGTGCTGTACATGAGAAGGGGTTACATACAAAGTTATAGATATCGTTTACAGTAAACAAATTTACAATGACAGACTGGTACAGAGAGGAGAGGACTCTGTCCTTGCGGACTTACATTCTACGGGGATAATGGGGAAGAAACAGAAGGTCGGGAGTGCGGCAGCTCTGGTGGTGGTGGCGGCAGCTAGGGTGGAGGCGGCAGCTCAGGTGATGGCGGCGAGGCGGCAGCTCGGGTGGTGGCAGCGAGGTGGAATGGTTATTGCAGGCTGTAGGCTTTCCTGAAGAGATGGGTTTTCAGGTTCCGTCTGAAGGATCCAAGGGTGGTGGATAATTGTATATGTTGAGGCGTGGAATTCCAGAGGATGGGGGATATTCGGGAGAAATCTTGGAGGCGTTTGTGTGAGGAACGAATAAGTGTGGAGGATAGTAGGAGGTCTTGGGAGGATCGAAGATTACGTGAAGGAAAATATTGGGAGATTAGTTCAGAGATATAGGGAGGGGACAGATTGTGGACGGCTTTGTAGGTCAGTGTTAGTAGTTTGAACTGGATTCGTTGGGGAATTGGGAGCCAGTGGAGGGATTTGCAGAGGGGAGAAGCAGGGAAGTAGCGAGTGGGAGAGGTGGATTAGTCGGGCAGCAGAGTTGAGGACAGATTGGAGTGGTGCAAGAGAGTTGACGGGGAGGCCACAGAGGAGGGTGTTGCTGAGGAAGGGACAGATTCTGGAAATGTTTTTAAGTTGGAGGCGACAGGAGGTGGCATGAGTTTGGATGTGTGGTTTGAAGGACAGGGCAGAGTCGAGAGTTACTCCGAGGCAGCGGATTTCAGGTGCGGGAGAGATCGTGATGCCATTTACCATAATAGATAGATCGGGTAGGGAAGATACGTGAGATAGAGGAAAGATGATGAGTTCAGTTTTGTCTACATTGAGTTTTAGGAAACGAGAGGTGAAGAAGGAGGATATGGCTGATAGACACTCCGGGATTCTGGACAGCAGAGAGGTGACATCTGGGCCAGAGAGGTAGATCTGAGTATCGTCCGCATAGAGGTGGTACTTGAAGCCGTGGGACTTTATGAGTTGTCCTAGGCCAAGGGTATAGATGAAAAAAGTAGGGGCCCCAGGACAAAGCCTTGAAGGCCTCCAACAGACAGAGGGCGGGATGAGGAGGTAGAGTGGGAGTGGGAGACTCTAAATGTGCGGTCGGAAAGGTAAGTGGCGATCCAAGACAGGGCAAGGTCTTTGATGCCATGGGACGAAAGAATCCGTAGCAGTAGGCAGTGGTCGACTGTGTCAAAGGCAGAGGACAGGTCAAGGAGGAGGAGGATGGAGAACTGTCTGTTAGCTTTGACTGTGAGTAAGTCATTAGTAATTTTGGACAGGGCAGTTTCAGTGGAGTGGTGAGGGCGGAAGCCAGATTGGAGGTTGTCAAGGAGAGAGTTAGATGAGAGGTGGGAGGAAAGTTGAACATGGACATGCTGCTCAAGGAGTTTGGAAGCAAACGGGAGCAATGATATTGGGCGATAGCTGGGCATAGCAGTTGGGTCAAGGTTTGTTTTTTTTGAGGATGGGTGTGATGGTGGCATGTTTGAAGGCAAAGGGAAAGGTACCAGAAGATAGCGATAGGTTGAAGAGAATGGTTAGGGCTGGGATGAGCATGTTAGTGAGGTAGGGGAGCAGGTGGAAAGGGATGGGGTCAAGTGAACTATTACCCATCCAGTTGGGTCTCCACTATTACCCATTCAGTTGGGGCTCCACTATTACCCATCCAGTTGGGTCTCCACTATTACCCATCCAGTTGGGTCTCTACTATTACACATCCAGTTGGGTCTCCACTATTACACATCCAGTTGGGGCTTCACTATTACCCATCCAGTTGGGTCTCCACTATTACCCATCCAGTTGGGGCTTCACTATTACCCATCCAGTTGGGTCTCCACTATTACCCATCCAGTTGGGTCTCCACTATTACCCATCCAGTTGGGTCTCCACTATTACCCATCCAGTTGGGTCTCCACTATTACCCATCCAGTTGGGTCTCCACTATTACCCATCCAGTTGGGGCTCCACTATTACCCATCCAGTTGAGTCTCCACTATTACCCATCCAGTTGGATCTCCACTATTACCCATCCAGTTGGGTCTCCACTATTACTCATCCAGTTGGGTCTCCACTATTACCCATCCAGTTGGGTCTCCACTATTACCCATCCAGTTGGGTCTCCACTATTACCCATCCAGTTGGGTCTCCACTATTACCCATCCAGTTGGGTCTCCACTATTACACATCCAGTTGGGTCTCCACTATTACCCATCCAGTTGGGGCCTCACTATTACCCATGCAGTTGGGTCTCCACTATTACCCATCCAGTTGGGGCTTCACTTTTACCCATCCAGTTGGGGCTCCATTATTACCCATCCAGTTTGGGTTCCACTATTACCCATCCAGTTGATAATGTAACTGATTCAGGAGTGAATTGTGGATGCCAGTGCAATACCATTGCCCTTATCAGATATTTTGTGCTTCTCTTGCCCCTTGAAATATTCCTCTGGTGCTGATTAAGCATAGTTGCCTACAAATCTGACCTAGGAACTCCTCTTCAGACCTGTGGGCTCCAAGAAATACTGATACTGATGTGCCAGGTGTAGGGCTTGTGTGTAAGTCAGACTTTCACGAACCCAATGGTAGAAGTAATGCACTGCCCTTTCCAGCCCTGTCCTAGGCATAGCACACTGACAATACAAGGTAATTTGCTTGTTCTCTGGTCGCAGCATAATTAATGGTCCAGCACAGGTTATGGTGAACAGGAATAGCATTAAATATATCATATTTTTCACATGAAAATCATTTGTGTAAGTTTTATTGGAATTCTCACACTTGAACATGTATGAACAGAAATCTCATTGCATATCAGCAATTGGATATTTCTCCTTGGGGGAGAAATTGCCCTTTATCCCACATAATTGGTCATCTAGGACGTAACATCATTTAGCGGGCTTTCTGCTGTACATGTGTTGCTATTACTACGCCTTCTTCATACTTGTATGTATATCACCATTCTTCTTTGTTCTGTCTACTTCAGGGCTCCGGAGATTATTTTGGGGTTACCGTTTTGTGAAGCCATAGACATGTGGTCGCTGGGCTGCGTGATTGCTGAGCTTTTCCTAGGATGGCCGTTGTACCCAGGAGCATTGGAGTATGACCAGGTAAGGGAACAGTCTGCTGGTGAGGGGTCTGACTTGTATTTGTGTAACGTTACAGGTGAGCGGCCGTTGGAACCATTCACAATCCTCTTTTCTTTGCTTTTTGCCTTTTAATTGAGACAGATTTGTTTGCTGTAAAAAGGCGCAGCTGCCTCCTGTCTTCGGAGGAGCACGTCAGGCAATTGCTATTGCATTAATCCAAGAATAATTAGGCACAGGGCTTTATTTGTATACTTCTAGGTACTCGGCCTCAGCAGCCCTGTTTGTGCACTACTTTGCATGACTATGTAATAAACAACCTGGAAATAGGATTCTCCAGAGAAGACTGTGCTCCTCCGGAGAGCTGGCTATCATTACGTGCTAAATAAAGCCATGCCGTGATTGCTAGTGCTCCCGTTACAGCATGTAGAAAGCGTTGTATACAGGATTCAGGGTAACACCTCATGTATGACAATTTATAGGTACACGACTATCCCTGTATTTATGGGGTGTATTCCCATGCTGCAGATTGTTGCAGAAACTGAAAATCTGCTCCATACATCTGACTTTGGTTGTTTTAGATGAATGGGACAGTTGCAGAGTTTTGCAAAACAAATCCAGCAGCTTGTGAACACTCCCTTAAAGGGAACCTGTCAACAGGATTGTGCATAGTACCCTACAGTGTCTGCACCGTTATACTGATTAAAAAGATACCTGATGATGAAATCCGTCTTGTGGTTGTTGTGTAATCTTGATTTTCAGTTTTGAGTTAATGATATGCTCGTGCCTCGGGGTGGACAGTGTGGGGGTGGACTGCTGACGGGTCACTAATCGCCGATGGTTTCTACTGTGCATCTTGGAGGAGGACACTTTTTTTTTTTGTCTAGTAAGATGGCGCCACCTGCACAATAGCAGCTCTCTGATCACCTCTATATACACCAATAGCTGCTACTGCACAGGTGCGGCCGACTCCATTTTCAAATGAATATATATAGATTTTTTTAACTATCAGGATAACCTCAAGCACATTAAGTATAAACACAGTACACATGCTATTATGCTGCAGTGCGGGTGCCACGGCTGGTGCCTACCTGCAGAAGGTTTGGGTTTTTTTTCGAATTGAGTCCTCAGTGGTTGATACCTTTAATGGCTAACTGAAAAGATGGTAACAAATTGCAAGCTTTCCAGACTACTCAGGTCTCTTCATCAGGCAAAGACTAATACAAAATCTGAAGAATCACATATTTATATACAACACAGCACAGAAATAATGCAATAGGTAAGACAAGTGACGTAAAGCAGAACTGTCATTATGGGAGAGGGATGAACAGTTGTGGCCATTAATATTGGAACAGTTAGATAAGGAGTGTGAACATTTTATAGTCCTCTGATTGGGGTCTGGTTCTGTGTTGTGAAGCCCCCACAAAGTCTGAGAAACACATTCCTTAATTGATGTAAAAAGACATAAATCCATGCGACACATTCATTCCTGCACTGAGTGTGTCAAAGGTTGTCATACGTTTGTTCTCCCAGACCCTTCTGTCTCTCTGAGATTTGAAATTACCAATACAAGTAATTTCATGTCTATGGTGCTGTGATCAGACATACAAAAATGTTTTGCCACAGGTAGAGCCATTCTTTTTTCTCTTATTGTGTGACGGTGAGAATTCATCCTTGTTCTAAGCTTTTGCCCGGTCCCCCCCACATACAGACCCCCAGTTGGACATTTAGTACAAATAATTAAGTACACCACATTAGATGTTTTTTTTTTCAGCATGTATATATAATATTCATTATGTAAACTAGGGGGCAGGTCAGTGAGGGATCAGTGACCTGTCAGAAGCCATAAACATGAATACCTAATCAGAGCACCACATGAAGACCCCTCACAGGCCGCCCCGGGGCACGAGCATATCATTAACTCAAAACTGAAAATAAAGATTAAACAACAACCACAAGACGGATTTCATCACCCCAGGTATCATTTTAATCAGTATAATGGCGCCGACCTGATACTGTGTGTGTAGGTTACTGTGCACAATCCTGCTGACAGGTTCCCTTTAAGGCTGTACCCCCTCAAGGCTGTGACACAAAGCACCAAAACTGTAGGAAAACCATGCTAGAACGCATATATTGATATAATCTCATTTTAAGGTCAAGTTCACATGAGCATATTTTCAGTCCAAGTTTTATCCGTGAAAAAAAACGGGCAGCTCTAGAGCCAATGTTATTCAATAGGGTAGTGCAGATGAGCGATTACTGACCGAATCTTTGTGTAAAAGATTTGCAGTGCGCACTAATTTCTCTTGTGTGCTGAATGAGACTCTCCCATTCAATGCAAAAAAAATCGGACGTCATCCGGAGCCTCAGCCGCTTTTTACAGATACATTACAATTCTGTAACGCAGGAAACTGTAACTGGTTAATAGCTGCTGCTGGAAACACCAGACTGTATATGGACTGCACACGGATGACAAATGGGGAAAACATCTTTGGACTTTCTAGATGAAACTGACGATTTCTCGTATGGATTTAGCCTGTAGGGGGTTTGCTCAGTCCGACTCCTGAATATGAAGACTCCGCTTATGGCGACTTTTTAAATGTATTTTTATAAAGGTTTCAGTTTCTGGAGAAGTCTGTACCACATGCTATCAGAAGGGTGCCAGCCGTTACTTCTGCATAAATGTAGTGACTGGTTCCCTAGCAGGAGGCTGGCCATCTAAAGTGGGAGCTGGAATGAAGATCAGACATGTTGGATTTGGACAATAAGCCACTGCTGTCACGGAGTCTTCAGCGGCATTTCCACTATATGATTGAATGTTTCTGGGAGCGCTAGTCTTCAATAACCGTGCAGTCTACGCAGGCTGTCAATCACTTTAATAACCAGCAAAACGCTCATTTGTTGGATGATCTTGTGTGAACAGAACCTGCACTGAGCAGAGCTATAGCAGGCCATGCATCCTGAGCGACCTATCGCTGAGTCTTCTGTGCACTTGTCAGTCTGTCTAAACCAGCGATGTTAAACTCCTTTACACAGAGGGACAAAATTAAAAGCTTTTACAAAGTCGCAGGTCAACCTTCATATTTATTTAAAAAAAGTCTAC
>VIAB01001244.1:182782-194568 GCA_009801035.1 Oophaga pumilio
TGCGCCAGAAGCAGTGTGAAAGACTGGTGGCAAGCTTGCCAAGATGCATGAAACCTGTTTTTAAAAATCATGGTTATTCCGCAAAATATTGATTTCTGAGCTCTTCCTGAGTTAAAACATTAGTATTGTTGTTTCTAAATGATTATGAACTTGTTTTCTTTGCATTATTTGAGGTCTGAAAGCACTGCGTTTTTTTAAAAAATTTTGAACATTTTTCCTTGTCAAAAAAATACAAAATTTATAGCTTGGAAATTCGGTGACATGTTGTCAGAAGTTTATAGACTAAAAGAACAATTTACATTTTACTCAAAAATATACCTATAAAGAGAAAAATCAGACAAACTGAACATTTGAAAGTGGTCTCTTAATTTTTGCTAGAGCTGTATATATCAGATAGGAGACACTGAGACTGCTGTATAATCACTTAGAAAACACTGAGCCAGCTGTATATACATCACATGAGAGACATTCTGCTGTATACATCAGGTAGGAGACAGTGAGATTGCTGTATACAACTGGGGAAAATTATTTCTATGTTACTGGTCTGTTATTTGCAACCAGCATAATGATGTGTAGGAAATATAGGCCCCAGTTCATCAAAATAAAGTTTTTTTTATTTTTTTAATGAGTGTTTCATTGATTGCTGTGTGCGCCCCCCCCCCCCCCCCCACATACAGTTGTGCTCAAAAGTTTACATACACCTGCAGAATTTTTGCTTTTTTTTTTCAGAGAATATAAATGATTATACCAAAATGTATTCTCCACTCATGGTTAGTGGTTGGGTTAAGTCATTTATTGTCAAACTACAAAAGTTCACATACCCCATTTCTTAATACCGTGTATTGTCCCCTCTAACATCAATGACAGCTTGAAGTATTTTGTGGTAGTTGTTGATGAGGTTCTTTATTTTCTCAGATGGTAAAGCTGCCCACTCTCCTTGGCAAAATGCCTCCAGGAACATGATCTGCGCTCTTGAGATCTCCCCAGAGTGGCTCAATGATATTGAGATCAGGAGACTGAGATGGCCACTCCAGAAACTTTACTTTGTCCTGCTGTAGCCAATGACAGGTCGACTTGGCCTTGTGTTTTGGATCGTTGTCATGTTGGAACATCCAAGTATGTCTCATGCGCAGCTTCCGGGCTGATGATTGCAAATTTACCTCCAGTATTTGCTGATAACGTGCTGCATTCATCTTTCCTTCATTTTTGACCACGTTTCCTGTGTCTTTGTAGATCAAACATCCCTAAAACATCTGCGATCCACCTCTGTGCTTTACAGTAGGAATGGTGTTCCTTTCGTCATAGACCTTGTTGACATTTCTCCAAATGTAACGTGTATAGTTACGTTAGGTCTCATCACTCCAAATTACCTTGTTCTAGAAGTTTTGAGGCTTGTCTCTGTGCTGTTTTGCGTATTGTAGGTGAGATACTATGTGGCATTTGCGCAGTAATGGCTTTCTTCAGGCGACTCGACCATGCAGCCCATTTTTCTTCAAATGCCTACTTATTGTGCATCTTGAAACAGCCACACCATTAGTTATCAGAGTCCAGTATTTCAGCTGATGTTTGTGGGTTTTTCCTTGCATCCTGAACAATTTTCCTGGCAGTTGTGGACAAAATTTTTGTTGGTCTACCTGACCATGGTTTGTTTTTGCAGAGCCCCTGATTTTCCATTTGTTAATCACAGTTTAAACGCTGCTGACTGGCCTTATCAATTCCTTGGATATCTTTTTGTATCCCTTTCCTGTTTTATACAGTTCAACTACCTTTTCCTGTAGATCCATTGACATTACTTTTGCTTTCCCCATGACTCACAATCCAGAAATGTCAGTGGCTGGATGAAAGATGCAAGAGTCTGTCTGGATCTCAGAAACTCACTCTACTTTTATGTACACACACTGATTACAAGCAAACAGGTCACAGGTTAGGATGTTACCTTTAGTAGCCATTCAAACCCATTTGTGTCAACTTCAGTACACGTTATCAGGCCAAAATCACCAGGGTTTGTGAACTTTTGATCAAGATCATTTGGATGTTTTGTGTTGTCATTGAGTTAAAAAGAGAAAACACAGTAGTTTGACTATAAATGGCTTCACCCAACCACTAACCATGAGTGGAGAAAAAGTTTTGGTGTTATCCTTCATATTCTCTGGAAAAAAGGCGAAGAAACCAAAAATTCTGACGGGGTATGTAAACTTTAAGCACAACTGTATGTGATATTGATGACCTTTCTTAAGGATATGCTATGAATATCAGAATCATGGACTTTTAAGCACTTAAATACACTGTTTATTTAGTCACTTTCATCACATTTCTCTCATGAACTTTTTTTGGTAACATTTTGTAAAATATTATTGGCACTCAATGAGCAGCTGATGAAGGATATCAAAGTTCTGTGTACTGTAGAATTATTATACTTGGTTAGTAAAGGCTCAGATCTGTATTTAAAATCACTGATTGTTATCTCTTTTGTGTTTAGATCCGATACATTTCCCAAACTCAAGGATTTCCGGGAGAACATCTGTTAAATGTGGGTACAAAAACGTCCAGATTCTTCTGCCGTGACCCAGAAACCCAATACCCCAATTGGAGGTTAAAAGTATGTAACCCCTTTATTTATATATTTGCAATGACCCATTAATCTATTCGTGGTTGTGAAATTTTCCATTTTTGTGCTATAGTTTTTTACTCCCCTTCTTCCAAGAGCCATACTTTTTTTTTTTTAAACACACTATGTAAGGGTTTGGTTTTTATGTGACTAGTTGCAGTTTTGAATGGCACTGTTGACATTACCATGGTGCTTACTGATGAATAGGGAAAAAAATCCATGTGCTATAAACTGGTAAAAGAAATGCAATTCTGAGATTTTTGCTTTTACGGCATTCATTATGCAATAAAAGTGACTTGGCAGCAGGCTTCTTTAGGTCAGTACGAGTACAGCGCTTCCAAATTTTTAAAAGGGTTTTTTTTTTTTTATATGTGAGATTGTTTTTTTTTTTTTCTTTCTGAGCTATTAGGTCAGGTGCTATTTCCTCCTCCATCCTCCGTCCCAGCTCCGTTCATCTCTGTCGCTGGGCACTCCAGTTAGATAGGTGAGTATAGGATAGGTAGCGCGCTGATGAGAAAAACAGTATGTCTGCTCATGAGAAGGCGCCCAAACCACGGGCAGCATAAATCCGAGCCTGGCTGGATAATCGCAGGAGCTTTTCTCAGACAATATAGATAGAAGGTCAAGCCAGTTACCATGGCCAGAAACGGCGCTGCAACAGATGTTGTGACAGGTCTTGGTCATATTAATAGACCTATCAATCTACTAGAGCAGCACTGGGAAAAATTTGCCGGGAGCAGCACTGGACTAATCATGTTTCTGGTTATGGTCCTCAGATGGATCTTCTAAATATATTTTCTCTGACATGCATTTCAGAGAAAAATATATACGTAGGAGGAAAAAATTGTGGAGAATCCTCGCTGCTGGTAAGTGAAGCGCAATTCCAGGTATACACAGGAGTATTATTATTATAGATTTTTATAGTGCCATTTATTCCATGGCGCTTTACATGTGAAGAGGGGCAAATATAGACAAGTACAGTAAACATGAGCAATACAAGGCACACACAAGTACAGAAGGAGAGAGGACCCTGCCCGCAAGAGCTCAGTCTACAGGGTTGGGTGAGGATACACTAGGAGAGGGTAGAGCTGGTCGTGCGGTGGTTCAGTAGACTGATGATCACTGCAGGTTGTAGGCTTGTCGGAAGAGGTGGGTCTTCAGGTTCTTTTTGAAGGTTTCCATGGTAGGCGCGAGTCTGATGTGTTGGGGTAGAGAGTTCCAGAGTATGGGAGAGGCACAGGAGAAGCTTTGTATGCGGTTGTGGGAAGAAGAGATAAGAGGGGAGTAGAGGAGGAGATCTTGAGAGGATCAAAGGTTGCGTGTGGGTATATACCGGGAGACCATGTCACAGATGTATGGAGGAGACAGATTGTGGACGGCTTTGTAGGTCATGGTTAGGGTTTTGAACTGGAGCCTCTGGACGATAGGAAGCCAATGAAGGGCTGGCAGAGAGGAGAGGCTGGGGAATAACGGGGAGACAGGTGTATTAGTCGGGCAGCAGAGTGCAGGATGGATTGGAGTGGTGCCAGAGTGCTAGAGGGAAGGCCAGAGAGTAGGAGGTTGCAGTAGTCGAGGCGGGAGATGATGAGGGCATGCACTAGTGTTTTTGTACTTTCATGGTCAAGGAATGGAGTATGTGGTAAATTTGCGGTAAGTATCTTCTTAGTCAAATCAAAACCCATATGTGATATGATTTGGTCCTGAAGAAGACGTAAGGTACGGTACTTCGAAAAGTGTAGACACTAATAAAACCGCACATTCTGTGTACGCCTGGAATTGCCCTACATTTACCAGCAGCACAGATTCTCCACAATTATTCCCTGCCACGTATATAAATCTGTTCTTAGGACCCGTGGACTCGCAGCAGCTGGGATTATGAGCTCAGATATATTGGTGTGTGATCACAACATCAAGTTAGCAGAGCCTTTTTACTAATACATCCTTTATTTGGATAAAGCCCTCTTGCACTTCCGTTTGCTTCCTAGCACTTTGTTACTGAGAGAAAAATATATCTGACTGCAAATGTGCAACCAGACTGTGATTCATTCTACCCATGGTTTGGGCAGCATGAATCAGCGGAGAGGTTCCTTTAAAGAGATTGTTCTGGGCATAATCATAAAACCTGTCATGTTTAAAAAAAACTCAGTGGTTGTGGACAAGAAGGACATTTTAAGAGATGCTAAGTCTGTAAAGAAGTCTACTACTTGGACACCCCCTTCTCAATAACCATAGTTCCCCATGTAAAATACTAGCAGCCATTCTCTGCTCCAGTGCCGGTGTTGTTCCAACAATGTCTGCACCTGATCTCTTGGATCTCACGTGACACTAGTCAGCGGCTGCTCTCCTCTGCCTTCCATTGGACGAATCTAACACTGGGAAGAAGTGATGGTGTACTGCTGCTCTCACTCTTTCCAGGTGTCGGTTTCATCCAAAGGAAGTGAAAGGGAAGCGGCCACAGATTGGCTGCAGGAAAAGCAGATCTGGATTAGTCTCACATTGCAGATGGTATAGGTGTTATTATTTTACTTTGGGGAACTATGGGGATTGAGAAGAGGTTGTCAGAGTAGTGGGCAACCTCTTTAATCTTCATCCTGGAAAGTCTCTGGCTAATGGTATATATAATAATGGTGTATATATAATGGTACATATAATAATAATAATAATAATTGTTAATAATTGTTCTTCAGATTTTGTATTAGTCTTTGCCTGATGAAGAGACCTGAGTAGTCTGGAAAGCTTGCAATTTGTTACCATCTTTTCAGTTAGCCATTAAAAGGTATCAACCACTGAGGACTCTCAAGTCTAAATATTTTTCTAATAATTGTTAGTCACTCTTCCCTATGAAAAGATCAGTCACAATTAGCAAACTAATTTCCCATGGTGATGGAGGGGTCCTAAAATATAGTAACCAGCCAAGCCAGTCGCTGTCCTGTGTCTATGATGGTTGGATTGCCGTCATAAATCCTTCACGGATGTGTGGTTCACATAGACTGGAATTCAGATCACCAGGTTTACTTCCCAGGGTCTCAGGAGAGCTTAGTCTTCATCCCATTGTATAGATCCAGAACACACTCCAAACACGCAGCCTAGTTTTCTGCCTTTCGTGGGCAGCAGGAAGCTTCTCATGACCAGGAAGAACATGCAAACTCCATGCCCACGGTTAGCGTACTATGATGACACAGATGGGGCTGGTTGGCGTCCAGGTTGTCATTTTAGCAGTAATGCTTCTTCTACAAGCGCTGCCTGCATAATGTGACGGGAGTTGTGTCCAATGACTTTATCATTTCTCAATAACAGACCTTGGAGGAGCATGAAGCTGAAACAGGAATGAAGTCTAAGGAAGCCAGGAAGTATATATTCAACAGTCTGGACGATATAGTGCATGTAAGTAGATGAAGAATAAATAATGGATGTTTTGGTCTTGTGCTTCTGGCGGCTCCAGTTCTGACTTTTTGGGTCATTAGCACTGAATAAATGGCATGAGTAGGTGGATTACTAAACCTGGAGGCAATGAGAAGGCAATTCTGTTTTGGCATTCTCTGCTTATTTATGCAGATTGTTTACATCAGATCATTTTTGAGCAGTGATGTTAAGTCGCCTGGTCCAGGCCCATTTAGTTGCATCATTTTCTTCTCACATTGTTTATTTCCTTACTGAAAGAGTCTTTCCTTCCCCCACACCTGACGTACAATGGTGACCCTACCGTAGTTGGCAAACATCAGGGACTGGTAATGGTAACACTTGATTTCTTTGCTTTTGCTGAAAGGAAATCCAGCTGCTCTTCCACTCATTGTGCCAAATGTATCCTCCGTCCCAACATGCACTACGCAGATTGTAAAATTTCAGGATACTGTATACATGAGCATTGTCTGCTGTGCTATTTGTGACAGATTGTCTTTAATCTGTAATTTCAGAAATTTTGGAGTTAATTCCTTTCTGACATTGGGCATGCTGGTGCATTCTCTTTGGGAAGATGTTTCTGTATTTGGACATACTAATACCGTATGTGATGGTGCGGGCACAGGCGCTCTGCTGGCACAATCACTGCGAGAACAAGGGTTAACTGCTGAGCTCCTGCAGATACTGCTGTGTGGGGTCTGCATGATACCCCCCTATAAGTGCCATGATCCATATCATCTACTGCATGGTTGAGAGGGAGGGGGCTTCCTTTTTAATCCCATTATCATTACCACACTGCTATGGCAGGGTGCTGATGGTTGTCTTGGCAACCAGAGGTCAAACAATGACCTCAATGTCTGCCAGGTACAGTGGCCTGTTAGGTCCTTCCATAAGCAGGGACTAATAGGCCTCTGGTCAGTGTAAAGCCCCCATCTCACATAGCGATATCTCTAGCGAGATCGGTGCTGAGTCACTAGTTTTGTGACGCAGCAGCGAGCTCACCAGCGATATCGCTGTGTGTGACATTCAGCGACGATCAGCCCCCCTGCTGGGTATCGCTGATCGTCGCTGAAATGTCAGGACATTTTTTTGATCGCTGATCTCCCGCTGACAGGCACGCATCGCTGCGTGTGACAGGCGGGAGACCAGCGATCCGCTGGTAACCAAAGTACACAGCGGGTTTCCAGGTGCGGGGCTGTGCCTAGAAACCTGCTGTGTACCTTGGATACCAGCTCCCTGAAGCAGGGCGCTGGTATCCAAGGTACACTGCGGGTAACTAAGCGATGTTACCCGCAGTGTCGATTGTACTGATCGCTGCCTGAGCTGCCTGTTTGGCAGCTCAGCAGCGATAATGTAGCGATACACCAGCGATCCTGATCGTTGTCGGGATCGCTGGTGTATCGCTATGTGAGACCCAGCCTTAACACTGACAGATCTGATGCAATGCAATAGATAAGTTGTAATCATTGTGTTGAAAGTCCCAAGTCCCATAGTGGGACTACATAAAAAAAAAAAAGTGTACAAATTAAAAAAAAGAAGGAACAAAGACTAAAGAACAAATACATATTGGAAAAATGTTTTGCAATTTAAGGCTACTTTCACACATCAGTTTTTTGCCGTCAGGCGCGATCTGGCTTTTTTTTTAATAAAAAAAACGGATCCATTTTTTTCAACCTCCGGATCCGTTTTTTATCATTGACTTCCATTAGCGCTGGATCGCGCCTCATGTCCTTCCGGTTTGTCCGTTTTTTTCCGGATCCGTCATAAATTACATTTCCGGCTGCCGGACAAAACGGCTGGAGGAACTTTTTTTTTTCCGGCGCAAAAACCGGACAACTCCTGAAGTGGCGCATACTTTTGTACAAAGTAGTTTGTACAATTAAAGTCAATGGGTGCCGGATCAGGTAGAACAGTGATCCGGCCACCGGACTCCGTTTTCTTCCTCTGCGCATGCCTTTCTCTTTCTTTCTCTTTCTTTCTCTTTCTCTCTCTTTCTTTCTCTCTTTCTCTCTGCCTCTCTTTCTCTCTTTCTTTCTTTCTTTCTATTTCTCTCTCTTTCTTTCTCTCTCTTTCTCTCTCTTTCTCTTTCTTTCTATTTCTCTCTCTTTCTTTCTCTTTCTTTCTCTCTCTCTGCCTCTCTTTCTTTCTTTCTTTCTCTCTCTTTCTTTCTTTCTTTCTCTCTTTCTTTCTCTTTCGCTTTCTCTTTCTTTCTCTTTCTCTTTCTCTTTCTTTCTCTCTTTCTTTCTCTTTCTCTTTCTTTCTCTCTTTCTTTCTTTCTTTCTTTCTTTCTCTCTCTTTCTCTCTTTCTTTCTCTTTCTTTCTCTTTCTCTTTCTTTCTTCCTCTCTTTCTTTCTCTCTTTCTTTCTCTCTTTCTTTCTCTCTCCCTCTGCCTCTCTCTCTCCTCTTCCAGGCATGCTTACTGTGCATTTCTCGGGTTCAAGAGTTCATGTCGTATCCGGCTAAAAACCTGATCCGTCACATGCGTTTTTCTCGATCTCCGCTGGATCCGTCTTTTCCAATCTAGGACGGATTGTGCCGGAGTGGAAAAAACGGATGTGTGAATGTAGCCTTAGACACATTTTTTATGTGAAACCAAAAAAGAACATATTTGGTATCGCTACATCCAGAAAAACCTGAACTTTAAAACTTACATTTATACAAACGCTGTTTTTTCCACCACACAAAAAGTGGAATAAAAAGCAATGGAAATGTCGTGTGTAAAGAAAAATTTCACTGAAAATGTCATCTCCTAAGCTCACTCAATGACAGCAAAAAATATAAAAAGTTATGCTCTCAGAATAAGGGAATGCAAAAACAAATTTTTATTTTTTTTTGCAAAATTTTTTTAGTGTAATAAAGTAGCAAAACATAGTGATATAAATCTGGTTTCCATATTCAAAAAAATAGGGTGGTCTTATTACTTGTACCGCACTATGAACAGAGTAAAAAACAAAAAAAAAGAAGAAAACACTTCAATTGCTGTTTTCTTTTGATTCTGCCTCCCCAAAAATTGGAATAGAATGTGATCAAAAAATAATTTGTGCCTCAAAATGGTATTGAATATAACTTTGACTCATCCACAAAAACAAGCCCTCACATAGCTCTGCTGGCAGAAAAAATATAATGATAGATCTCAAAGTATTGCTACTCAAAATGTTATTTTTTGTAAAAAAAAAGTTGACATATAGAAATGGCAAGATATAAAGAAAACAATATAAATCTGGTATCTCTGTGATCGTACTGAAGAATAAAGTGATCTTATCACGTACTGAATGGTATAAAAAAAATGGAATGTTTATTCGTTCATTCTGTCTGCTAAAAATCGTTATAAGACTAGTTTCACATTTATTCTATGCTCTACATCGAGCACTTATATTGGGGTCTCTTCTACATCTCCAAAAAACAGGACTCTCACCTCGTTTCCAAAGACATTTTATCATTTAGGCATACACAAAAGTATTGTAGAGTACATGTCCAAACAGATAGACCCCCCAGAAAAGTGACCATACAGAGTGACTCCGTCTGCTTTATTATAGTGACTGGTTTCTGGGGGATTTGTCTAAATCAATTTTTTTGTAATTTAAAAATTACAAAAAGGAAAATGGGCCTATGCAAATGTTTGGGCACCCTGCATGGTTAGTACCTCGTAGCACCCCCTTTTGAAAGTATCACAGCTTGTAATCATTTTTTGTAGCCAGCCAAGAGCCTTTCATCTCTTATTTGAGGGATTTGCATTCATTCTTCCTTGGAAAATTCTTCTAGCTCTGTGAGATTCCTGGGTCGTCTTGCATCCTCTGCTATTTTGATGTCTAGCCACAGATTTTCAATGATGGTCAGATCAGGGGACTGTAAGAGATATTGTAAAACCTTCAACTTGCGCCTCTTAAAGTCGTCTATTGTGGATTTGTCGTGTGTTTTAGGATCATTATCCATTTGTAGACACCATCCTACTTTCAACTTCAGCTTTTTTTTTTTTCCACAGATGGTATTATTTTTGCATCAGGGATTTGTTGAAATTTCATTGAATCTATTTTCCCTCTGCCCATGAAATGTTCCCTGTGCCATTACCTGCAACACAACCCCTTGATCCACCCACATGCTAAATGGTTGGCGAGATGTTCTTTACCTGAAACTCTGTGCCCTTTTTTCTCCACACATACCTCTGATCATTGTGGCCAAAGAGTTCTATTTTAACCTCATTAGTCCACATAACTTGTTTCCAGAATGCATTAGGCTTATTTAGATGTTCTTTTGCATATTTCTGATGCTGAATTTTATGGTGAGGATGCAGGAGAGTTTTTCTTCTGATGACTCTTCCATGAAGGCCATATTTGTGCAGGTGTCTCTGAACAGTAGAAGAATGTACCACAACTCCAGAGTCTGCTAAATCTTTCTGAAGGTCTTTTGCAGCCAAATTGGGTTTTTGATTTGCCTCTCAAGCAATTCTTCAAGAGGCTCTCACTAAAATTTTGCTTTGTCTTGGCTTTGCTGTCTTCTTATAGCTTTCTCCTGCTTTTTGCGTCTCCACCATTTTCAGACTCCTAGGCAGCTGCTTAGAGTAACCAATGGCTGCTGTTTTTGGCAGAATGTTAGCGCTGGCTGGGTTTTTAGAAAGCTGAGAAATTTGCATCACCTGGCCTTTCCTAACAATGATGGTGAACAAGCCATAATTCTAATAGGCTAGTTAAGGTCTGAAACTTTGGTCAAAGTTATCTGAGCACATAAATCTCCAAGGGTGCTCAATCTTTTGCATTGACCCATTTTCCTTTTTGTAATATTTAAAATTAAAAAAAAGATAATACATACTTTTTTTGGCTTAAAATATTAAGGAAATCTGCCATATTTAACTTTAGGCCTTTTAGAGTTCATATTATCTTTAAATTGCTTAACTGTTCACAATAACAGTAATTTTGACCAGTGGGGCCCAAACTTTTATGTGCTACTTTGTCATGACAAAAAGTGTCTCTGGTATCTGGTATATGTAGAAGCACTGGCTTTGGTGGGAAGGAGTAATGTTGTTTATACGCCTTGATAGCAGTAGCTGTTGGTGGTCATTAACTGACCCGATACCTGACTCACATAGTTATTTAATGAATGCAAAAGAATTTGTGTCAGTAGGAGCCCTCATATAATTCCTAATTTAGGGCCACAACTGTACAGCTTTGTACATACTGTAATGAGACCTACATCTCCTCATTCCACGTAGCAGAAGTGTTCTACGATGAGTCTCTGTTCAGAGGTGGCCCTGTCACTTCTATGTGTCTTGCTGTACTATGAGCATTTGCTGTCGCCTGCTGTTTTTGTCTTATGTCATTTTTCTATTCATTATTTCTAATTGCTTTATTGTATCTTGCTGCACTGCATACGTTCACAGCAACTACTGCAACTTTCAGTGCCATTTTTCTGTCTGACACACACAGCTGTTTCGTAGGAAGCCCATCTACTTACTAGTATGTTTTTTGGCCTGAAGGAAGAAGCCCACATAGACATGCACAAAGTTTTGCTATTTGTAGACTTGGTGTGACATTTTAAGTAAAGTATCCTCAAGTGTGTATTAACCTTCTGGGGACTTTTATGTATCAGTGTGGCTTTATTTGCTGAGAAACTTAATAAGCCATTGGCCTTTTTCTATCACACGGTTTTTGTCATTTGTTTATGGTCGGTGGTTTTCCTGTTTCCATATCTATAAGGCTGTTGGGTATACTCTTGTCTGTGTGGTGTGTAAATATATGTGTGGGTGTATGTATGTGTGTGCGTGTGTGTATATCTACATATATAT
>VIAB01001244.1:215802-229638 GCA_009801035.1 Oophaga pumilio
GCATCATAAAATCGGTGACGCATTAGCGATCTCGTTTAGTGTGAGAGTACCTTTACACTATGGCCGGTCCGAACAATGAAAGCAATTGTTACCATTTACCTTTTGTGTCTCTCCTTTTTCCTCATAGATTGTAAACTTGCAAGCTGGACCCTCATTCCTCTTAGTATCTACTTTGATCTGTGTTTATTGTTATGCTGTAATGTCTATTATCTGTACAAGTCCCCTCTATAATGTAAAGTGCTGCTGCATATGTTGGCGCTATAGAAATAAAATTATTTAATAATATATACACTGCTCAAAAAAATAAAGGGAACACTCAAATAACACATTCTAGATTTGAATGAATTAAATATTGTCATTGAATACTTTGTTCTGTACAAAGTTGAATGTGCTGACAACAAAATCACACAAAAATCATCAATGGAAATCAAATTTATTAACCAATGGAGGCCTGGATTTGGAGTCACACACAAAATTAAAGTGGAATGTAATGTCCTTAAAACAAGTCAAAATGATGCTCAGTAGTGTGTGTGGCCTCCACGTACCTGTATGACCTCCCTGTGCCTGTATGACCTCCCAACAATGCCTGGGCATGCTCCTGATGAGGCGGATGGTCTCCTGAGGGATCGCCTCCCAGACCTGGACTAAAGCATCCGCCAACTCCTGGACAATCTGTGGTGAATGGAGCGAGACATGATGTCCCAGATGTGTTCAATCGGATTCAAGTCTGGGGATCGGGCGGGCCAGTCCATAGCTTCAATGCCTTCATCTTGCAGGAACTGCTGACAAAGGCGGATGTAGCGGTCCTGCTGCTGGGTTGGTGCCCTCCTACGGCCACCTCCACGTCTCCTGGTGTACTCTCCTGGTAGCGCCTCCAGCCTCTGGACACTACGCTGACAGACAGCAAACCTTCTTGCCACAGCTCGCATTGATGTGCCATCCTGGATGAGCTGCACTGCCTGAGCCACTTGTGTAGGTTGAAGAGTCCGTCTCATGCTAGCACGAGTGTGAAAGCACAACCAACTTTCAAAAGTGACCAAAACATCAGCCAGAAAGCATTGGTAGTGAGATGTGGTCTGTGGTTCCCACCTGCAGAACCACTCCTTTATTGAGTGTGTCTTGATAATTGCCAATAATTTCCATCTGTTGTCTATTCCATTTGCACAACAGCATGTGAAATTGATTGTCAATCAGTGTTGCTTCCTAAGTGGACAGTTTGATTTCACAGAAGTTGTGACAAATCACCACAGAAGGATAGTGTATGAGAGTCGTAGTTAGGCTGGAAACACAGACATTTCTTCCTTTGCCATGTCCCGTCTCCTTTCCTCGGCACAGGCCTCATTTCCTATGCCCTGTATTCCTGGCCAGTATTTCCATGAGATGCCATTTGGAACATGTACCTGACAGGACATGTAAAATATGACTGCAATGAAATATTCACCAAACTGTTGGCGCACGGGCACATTCTTAAATTGGTCAAAGTTGAAGTATAGATTAAACCGATGAGACAAATGGTAGCACTGCGATTTATACTATTGAGCACAAACCATGGGCCTGTTACCGAAGTCAGAGCGGTGAACTCAACACTCCTGGTTACTCGTAAGGTTTTTCCAAGGGTATAAAGAGCCAAATGTCACATGGTGGCATCCAAAATACTGCATAGGTTCAGTGCAAGGGAGGAAGCGTCTCACCGGAGTTCCTGGTTAGTGGGTGACAAGGACATTGTAAAGGGAAGCAGTCACTAGATTCATGCTGCCCGAACCAGGGGTATCTTGTATTAGAGGCTATCTGTGCGATTGCAGACGGTATGGTATGCTTTACTATGAAATTCTGCGGCTTTTCATAGAAAACTGAACTTAAAAATTAGCAATTGGTGCTTATAGGGAGAGGCCTGACGAGTCCGACATGGTCTGTGTCTGGCTTCTTCCCGTACTGTTTTAGGGGATTGACAGGTGGGCCACTGAATGGAAACAAATGAGGCCTTCTGGATTATATCCATGTCAGTGTTTTGAAATCATATTTACTATGAAGCAAAAATGAAGCTTGTTTTCTTTTTCAGTGTAAAATCGTGTTTCCATATCATCGATGTTTGCAAGTCTCGTCCCAACCTCTGTGACGCAGCTAACCGCAATAAGACATCCGTCATGAGACCGATCGCCCCCGCCAACGCAGCCAACCTTCCTGCTGGGTTTACCAAAATTGGCAATGTCAGAAGTCAGGTGTGTGCTCAATTCCTGATGAATCTGTTGTCGGTCGTACATTGTTGTGGGTTTATTCATGTTCAGTGACATTCAGCAGTTTGGGAGCGTCCAGAGTATATGAAGAGGCACATGAGCGATGTCCGGTCTCAGCCGGTGCCTACTGATAGGTTTCCTAGAACTTGTAAAGTGAAGACATACTGTTTGTCCTTGTTGGGCTGCAGACCCAATGCCTTGTAAACAGCTGGCTTTTCTACTTTGTGGGATGGGAGTAGTGTGCCATCTAGTGGCTGAATAGAACTTTGCATGATTAAGGGTGTCAAGCTCATAAGTTCAAGAGTGTTGGGCACTCAAAATACGCAAACTGAGCCAGGTAGGGGTCACAAGGGTATGGGCGACTGACAAGAAGCGAATCCAAACAACATTAAAAGAATTTATTTTTTATTAGTATAACCAAATCTAAAATATTTTTTGTATATAAAAATACATAAAACAGGCAAGAAGCCTCCAATAGAGGGGAGACAGCACCAACGATTGCCAAAAGACGTTAGTACAAATGGGGAGGTGAAGGAGAAGGTGGGTCATTGGTTTTTTGCAATTAAAAAAGCCAGAGAGGAAAAAAATGAACAAGGAATGCTAGTGCGTAGAGTGGATGAACTCCTGAGTAGGGTGGTCCTGATTAATAATATAGGCTCTAAAGGACATATCACACAGATGAATTCCCTGTTAAAACTCTGGCTAGATAAACCCGTCAACACGACTCAAATGAGTACTGGACAGATGTCCATATTTTACCTACCCAGGGAGGTAATAAGGCAGAGTGCTGCGATCTGCTCACACCTGACCGGTGCAGTTTCACTGATGGCCTCTTCCGGAGGCGAGTGTCCTCTTATAATTGTGTTTCAACCTACATATGATGATCATTATCACCTGTTTCCTATAATTGGGTATTCCTGCACTTGACTATAATCCTACAAAATCCCTGACATAGTGCCAGTGTACCTAGAAGAATTGATGCTATTTTGAAGGCAAAGTGTCTTCACCCCAATTATTTGATTTAGTTTAGTTTTCTCCTTAGTTCATTCGCTTTATGTCACAGTAGCGCACGCTCAGCAGTAGGAGGAGACACTCCACCAAGACGGTCACTCGGAGGCGTGCCGCCCCTACCAACGCAAGGCAGTGACCGGCTGGAGCGCGGAGTGCTGCTCCTGACATGTCTTCAGTATTCTCTCTGCAGAATAGTCTTAAAACAAGATTTTTTTTTTTATTATTTTATTCTTCATAAACAGCCAATCACATTGGGCCCATGCTGCTCTACACCCCAATTTGCTTTATACCTCTCCAGCTAAGCACTTCCATTACTGGACACTCCAGGTCTGTGGGTGCCACATATCATCTGTCAGTTCTGGTTTACAGTAGGGTCCTGAATGGGCAGCCATCACCCCCACACCATAGAATGTCTATGGACATGCATTGCCTTATTTAGAAATACCCTTAAAGGGGTTGTGCAGCACCTCTCTCTTCTACAGGGTCTGATATCAAACAAATCTCATGCCTGGAGAGGTGGCGCTGCACTTTGGGTGAGATAGCTACTGAGGCCACCCTCCAAAGCCTGTGAGGTCTCGGGCATGTGTCCTTTTCTAAATAATGAGTGTCTCACTGTATCTTCTGGCCTCTTGGACAGTACTGTCTCTCCACAGCCAATGCCGGGTCAATGTGAAGGAGTGCGGCCCCCACGACCACTGTGAGGGACTAGATCTGTCCCTATACCAGCGATCACGTGTTTGCTGCAGACTTTATGTGCTGATATTTTACGTTATTGAATCAATTGAAATGTATTGTTTCAGGCATTACCAACTTCGGGGCATTCAGTTATTCACCACGGGATCCCAGTGCAGGCAGGAACGGCTCCGTTTGGCTGCAATGATTCTTTTCAGCAGACGCTGATTCTTTGCCCGCCAACTCTCCAAGGTATGTTATTAGCAGACTGCGGCACTGAAGCGCTTTGTGTCTCTTGCATGTAGAGGACTGGTTTGGTTCTATTCTCTCATTCTCCTGAACCCGTCTTATTGCTTTAACTGACTGTCAATTTGATAATTGAATAAGGCTCTTTATTCTCGCAGGGATCCCACCAAATCACGGCAAGCCCACAAGTTATTCTGTGAGAGTAGATAATGCTTTACCCTTAATAACGCAGGCTCCGGCCATTCAGCCCTTACAGATACGACCAGGTGTCCTTTCCCAGGTGAGCTTTTCTTCTACAAAGCTTTATAAATGACTGATATTGTTTTTTATGCTACTTTTTTTTTTTATGTAATTAAAATCTTTCCATATTACAATTTCAGCACACATGGTCAAATGGAACACAACCAATATTGGTTCCTGCCTGGCAACAGGTGACAACTGTGGCGCCAACTACAACAACACTTGCCTCCGATACCATGGCTGGACCACAGAGATTGGGAGACTGGGGGTAAGTTCCAATCTGTACAAACCTCCCATACTGGATCAGTCAGATTGGCTGGATTAGCAGCATGCAGTTGGTGTGGGAGACCATCTAATCATCTGCAACTTCTGTCATCCTGAACTCCTCTCTCGCTGCTGTGTTGGCGTCTGATTCATAGCGTAATGTCGGACACTGCTGGCCAAACCGCCGTGCACTATAGGAGACTGACTGCACATTAGGGCACTGCCTTCCTCAGGAGCAAGCACACTGCTGAGGTGACAGCCCCTCTGCAAACAGCAGCAATACCCCAGTTACATAGGCATAGAGTATGGAAGTTGCACTAGTCTGGCAAAAGTGAAGGGTTTGGAGCCCACTTTTTGATCATATTTTTTTGAACTTGTCAAATGAAGCAATAAGAAAAAAGAACTGAACTTTTAATTTCTCATTAAATCACCTTCTTTTTGGCGAAATTCAAATGACGAAGTCTAAAATTTTAAATAAATTATCATATTTAGCACCATTGCTGAAAAAGCCAGCCGCTATAAAACGGTCAGCCAAAAAATCAAAAAAGTTACAGCTCTCAGAATATGCTAGTTTTTCTTTATATATTATTTTATTGATTGTTCTTTTTATTGGGAGGGAGGGGTGATGCATATATATATAATGTTATTATTTTTTTTCCTTATTTAAGAAGTAAGAGTAAATGATCAGTGCAGGAAGAGAAAGATGCAGATCTGTGATAAGCTACATTACAAAGCTGCCTAAAGAGGGACGCAGCCCTGAATCAGTGCTCAGGCCCTTAGGCTTGTGAATCGTACCTCTTACCTGCTAGCTGCCACATCTTCAAAACGGTCGATTTACAAATGCCCAATTTTATGTTTCTCTCTTTGCCTTTATGTGTTACAGAAAAGTGATTCAACATGGAAACCATTACAGCTCCATGATTCTGCAGCCTCTCCTTACCAACCAAATGGCGCTGTCAGCCCCTCAGCCTATCAGTTTAGGCATTGCACATGTGGTGTGGCCTCAGCCTGCAGCTAATAAAAGGAATAAAATCTGTCAAAACAGGTAGAACCTCCAACCACTGTAGAAAAGCCTTTATTGCCGGTGATCGATGTGCCTTCTAAACACCTGATCTTTCATTATTTGCTTTGCTAACCTCTTGTAGGAGTAACACAATACTGGACACCAATGTCCACAGAAAAGCACTTACCTCTCCAAAGATTTCAATTACCATAAAGACCACAGAGTCTCAAAGTTGCGCATTACCCCAGGACAATCAGTACTTGGAGGAGCAGGAGGAAGAATCTTGTAAGGCATCTGAAGAGCCGGCCCCAGATGTGTCAAATCAACAAAGGCAAGAGATTGTCATTGCCGATTCCCCAAGCCCCGCGGCCAGCGTCATTACGATAAGCAGTGACACGGACGAAGAGGATTCAGCGCAGTCTCACTCGCTGAGAGAGTACGTTTTCAAATTGAAATAGGAGACATTGTATTATTTTTTTTTTTTTGTATCAGACATTGTTTTGATTCTCGGTTTACCTAGATCTGTAATCCAGTGGTATAAATACTTTGTTTGATTTATCTAGGTGTAAAGGCAGCCTAGACTGTGAGGCCTGTCAGAGTACTCTGAATATTGACCGTGTCTGTTCCTTGAGTAGTCCAGACAGCAGCCTGAGCACCAGCTCCTCAGGGCAGTCCAGCCCCTCTCCCTGTAAGAGACCCAACAGGTAATCTAATAACTATAACCAAGGACAAATAAATGCTATACCATATGTAATGCTTAGAGTCCGCAGTCAGGCGTTACAGAAAATACTATAGTGCCTTCATAGCAAATTTATAGTTTATAGCATGACCCTGAAGACGAATGTAGGACTATATACTTTGGTTAAAAGGGACAATGCGCTATTGGCAGTGCAAGCTTCACAAGAGCTTTCCCCCGACTGTCCTTTTTTTGCAGAATGGTAAGAGGTCGGTATAACTGCCCCACATACTGTGGTCCTGTTAGATGTATAGTTAGAGCTCTTTGCTTCCACTGCCACCAGGATTTCACCACAAAACTGCTTATATGTACATGTGGTTCTTTCAAGGATAGCAATACCAGCAATACCTTTACATGGCCAGTACGATCATCCGTTACTGAGATATCCGTGTTTGAATTCACATGCAAATGAGGCTATAGATCTGAAACCTCTGTCACTCCAGTTCTATTCCCTGCCCAGCTCCGCTTCTTCCTGCTTGAATGACAGCTCCTTTGCCTGAAGTCACACAAAATAGAGGCTGATTGGTCAGCCTCATGCAGGGGAAGAAGGACACACCCCCAGAGACACGTCTCTGGTAGCGCCCTGCTGAACTTTACATGAATTAGAACTTAAACATTCCAAGCTAATGGAGAGGAGAAATTACAATTAAACTACATTTTACTCAGCTCTGCTGTCATATTGCATGATGTGGTCAATTTAACATATGCAAACTATTGAAAAGTCCTCTTTAAGGGAAGGATATTTATAGATATAGGTTTCTAATTAGCCTGAAACTGCATAAAACTGTGCTAACTGTTCACTAATGGTAGAGATAAAAGATTATGAATGCAGTGTAGGCATGAGGCCACGCTTTCTTCATGACAGATCCTCTTGTGGATCTGAGTTGTCCCATGACTGTGACTGGTTGCGTTGCTTTTGCAGTATGTCTGATGATGAGCCTGAGAGTGGCTGTGACACTGTAGATGGATCCCCAAGCTCTGATTCATCTGGCCATGACAGCCCATTTGTGAAGAGCAGCTTTGTAACGGATAGCAACCAGAATACAGAAAAACGGGCATCGGAGAAAACCGAGAATAAACCAGCAGTGTGTACATTAGTGGTTCCACCTATCAGGATTGAAAACCGCAAGTTTAACTCACATCGGGCCACCAACAAAGGTAAAGTTGTCATTGTGATGTCACTTTAATGTAGATCAAAATGAAATGAATCTGTTTAATAATAGGTAGGACTTTATGGGAGCACACGGTCCCTCATGTGGGGGCTTCCAAACTACACTGTATTAAGAGAAATTCACTCTTACGAGCAATACCTATAACACTCTGTACACACAGTGGGGAAAATAAGTATTTAATACACTGCCGATTATTCAAGTTTTCCCACCTACAAAGAACGGAGAGGTCTGTAATTTTTATCGTACGCACACTTCAACTGTGAGAGACAGAATCTAAAAATAAAATCCAGAAAATCACATTTGGTATGATTTTTAAATAATGAAATAGCATTTTATTGCATGAAAAAAGTGTTTGGTCACCTACCAACAACCAGCAAGAATTCTGTCTCACAGACCTGTTCGTTTTTCTTTAAGAAGCCTCCTACTCTGCACTCATTAACAGTATTAATTGCAACGGCCCACACTTATCCACACAATCAAGCTCAACCCAGGTACAGAGTGCAGAGAAGGTTGGTAGGTGACCAAATTCTTATTTCATGCACTAAAATGCAATTTAATTATTTAAAAATCATACAATGTGATTTTCTGTGCCTCAAACCTCATTTATGTAAAGGGGTTTTCTCACAAAGTTGATTTTAATTACCGTAATAGATCTTGGAATAACAATAATAATTTTCCACAATTGTATGTGATTACATAAAATGTTCCTGTGCTGAGATAATCTTATAAATGTGCCCCTGCTGTGTACTGTGTAATATCTGTGTCTGGCCGTGCAGGAACATGGTCTGATCATACCACAGCTCCTGAGCAGGGGAGGACACAAAAGAGAGAATACAGACCATTCAGCACGGGATCACAGCTGATTCCTTTTTGTGAGGTAAAGCAGTTCCCTGCCTGATTTATAAAAAATGTTTCACATCAAATAAAGAATCATCTGTGATCCTGTGCTGCAATGTCTGTATTCTCTCTTTTGCTTCCCCCCGTCAAGGAGCTGTAGTATGATCAGACCATGTCCCTCTACGGTCAGACACAGACATTACACAGTACACAGCAGGGGCACATTTATAAGATTATCTCAGCACAGGAATATTTTATTTAATCACATCCAATTGTGGAAATTATTATTATTCCAAGATCTGTTTATTAAAATCAACTTTGTTTGTGAGAAAACCCATTTGTGTAAATTAGGTCTGATGCACACTTGGGTGGCTGGGACGTTACTGTGAGAGAAGACTTAGAAGGGGACACATCATTACACCAGCAATGCCTCCCCTTCATTCTCAGGACTGGTGGCTGTATCTTCATATGCCTCACATCATACCTCGTTTTCATTATTTCTTTGGTGTGTAATATTACTTTGGTTGAAGTGACAAGTAGAACTTAAGATTTACTTTCAATATATTTGCAGAAACTTAGCCCTGTGCCAGTTTCCCAGTAAAAAAATGGCAGTAAGTTTAACAAAGCTTGTACTTTATTCCCAGATGTGGCTTGTCATCCCTTAATAAAAGGTCGTTCAGCCCCAGGGAGAAAAAACCGTCCTACAGGCCTTGGGAATCGCCAGCAGAAACTGACCTCAGCATTCCAACAGCAGCCTCTGAGCTTCAGCCAGGTGAGTGTGCCGTGTGGCGTCTCCTTCATGTGTTACGGTCCACTTCATTCTTTCCATGGCACATGCATTCACTAGATAATCTCATGCACACGTTTCATAACAAATGTAAAACTCCTGTCTCTTAGATGCAACATTTTGGAACAGGACATCAAGAATGGAATGGAAACTATGGGCACAGGAGACAGCAGGCATTTATCGCACCTACTGTTGCCAGTCATCCTTTTACCCTTCAGCATGGAAGCCCAAATCACAGTGGGATGCATGCTCATCTTGGTGGGCAGCCTGCTATCCTGTCATATCCACCCTCTGCACCCCTGACCACAGCAGCACCGGTGGCCCACCTCCTTGCCTCACCGTGTACCTCAAGACCGATTTTACAACATCCGGCTTACAGTCTCTCTCATCCCAGTGGCATCGTTCATCAGGTCGCAGTGGGCATCAACCCCAGGCTCTTACCTTCTCCCACCATGCACCAGACTCAATACAAACCGATGTTTCCATCCCACTCGTTCATCGCTGCCTCCCCGGCCTACACAGGATTTCCAATGAGCCCAACGAAACTCAACCAGTATCCGTACATGTGAGACCTTGAGAACCGGCCAAGGAAGCGCAAAGATTCAAACACTTGGTTTGAAGCAGAATGAAAGCAAAACAAAAAAAAAAAAAACATGGCTTTTGATAATGAAAAAAAAATCAAAAATAAGATGGCCATGGCACAAGAAAACAAATATTTTTGAATCATGTAGACTTGGGTGCAATTTAAAACAATCTTGAGCTTTAAAAAAATGAAAGAAAAATTCACTTTTAATGTGTTTTGCACATTTGGTATAAATCGTCTCTGGTCCTGTTCTCTTCTATAGTAACTCTTAGACAGGTGACTTACGGGAGCAGAAGTTCACTTTCTCTCCTGCTATTTTTTTATACAATTGCCTTCTAACTAGTGCAAGACACGTCTTTGGGAAGCCATTCAGCGTACAGGTTTAGCGCAACAAATGCACATAATGTCAGTAGTACGGTGTACGTCGTGTACGTTGTTTCCGTTCTCGTATGTCTTGGTGTTTCAGTGTTGGGTCACATGGCTACTGAGTTGATGTTCACACTGCATGTGTCTTTTGCATGGGCAGAAGAAAAAAAAAAAGTTGCCTAGACCTTGCTATTCAGTGTCGTCGTCCTAATATTCCGCTGCATCGTAAACCGTTCCCACACATAGTGCCTTAAATATTTGAGGTTGTTAATATTATTACTTAATATATTAATGTCAATTTCAGCACTTAATCTTCAACTCTGCTGATATATAAATATCTATTTTTTCGAATAACTTGAGTATTTGCTCAATCGAGGGGTTTGTTCATTTGTTTTGTTTGGTTGTGTGCTTTGATTTTAGGTTTAGAAGTTTTACTTACCAAGAGAACAGCATTGATTTTTTTTCTTTTATTTTTCAATCCGTGTTGCTGTAGATTTTATTTTTTTATGTTCATTTTGTTTTCTTTTCTTTTGTTTTTGTTTTTTTGTTTTGTTTTCTTTTTTTTGTTTTTTTGTTTTGTTTTTGTTTTGTTTTCTTTTGTTTTTGTTTTTTTGTTTTGTTTTTGTTTTCTTTTCAAGATGACCTAGATATTTAGTGAGCATAACGCTTTTGAAGACTTTTTTTTTCTTTGTTTTTGACGGGAGGGGAGTTTATTTTCTTTTTTTTGGTTTCTTAGGTTTTTTGCTGGCTGCATGTTGTTCGGTAATCACACAGTTGACAGAAACTGCAATATTTGTCTAATAAGTGAATTCTTCACTTTATTGTCACTGCGTTTGTCCAATTGGCTGGATTTTATAGTAGCTATTGACCAGTGTAGTAAGGCATGAGTCATGGTCAGGTTTAGGGGAAAATAACATTTGGACCTCTTTCATGCTTGGCGGAAGCTGCAGCATTTTGCTGGGCAATGTATTGCAGGCCCTTCCAGCACTGAAGAGGTTAACACTATAACACATGACTGCATTGGACAAACCGCACAGTATTCAATGTATTGTATCAAGAAATATTTACTATAGAAGTTTGATAAGATGTGAGATTTTTAATTTTTTGTTTTTTTTTTGTGTGTGCAATTTTTAGCTTTGATTTTATGCATGTGTCTATTTTCAAGCCTCATTTACATTATATTTTATTTTTTCTCTGAGTGGTGACTGCTTATTTAATACATTCCGTCAGGGACATGAAATTATGTGCATATTTCAATTTTTTTTTTTTTTTTGTTTATTTTACCAATTTCTAAATAGTGCATCGTCCAGATCAAGTTAATTTATCCAGCACCAAAGACTTTGGAAATCATCCATTTCTAAATAAGAAATGTTTAATAAAAGAAAAAATGAAAAAGAAAAAAAAAGATATATAAAATAAATGGTAGCTACATTTTTTTTGCATAGACCTAAATTATACTGTAGTATAGTGGTGGGCTTTAAGAAAAATGGTATTAAGACTAATGTTTTTAAGCTTTGAGCAAGTAATAATTCTATCATTTATCTTGAATGTATACTAGATAAGCTGCTACATATAACAGACGCCACTTTTGATAGCTGTGAACTTTAGCTTCATATCCCGTTTATACATAGTCGCCTTACTTCTGTTTTTGAGTCTAATTTTATATGAAAGTGTAGTGGGGTTTTCTGATTTATTATTATTATTATTATTATTTGTATTTCAATTTACTTTCATGTTTGGCGTGTCTTTGTAACTACTGTATTGTAAATGATGGAATCCTAATTGCATCTGTTATTTTTCGGGTGTGTGTTTATGCATCAGTATTCTATCTCCATAAATTTTAAGCTCATTACTGCATATAAGTGGGTGTATCAATGTAAGTTAATTTTTTCTATGTTTTCATATTGCTGTTGTGAACGCTTTTAAAGAAGAAAAAAAATGTATATTTTTCTTTAAATCTGATCTATATCAAGGTATATAAGCCAGTGACTGGAATAATGAAATGGAGGTAGTATGGATGGGAATAGCACTAACCCTATAACACCACTATATGCAGCACTTGCCCGACTGTCCATAAGGTTTCATTGCTCTTGTCCCCGATAACCCTTGCACTTGGGAGGGGATGTACTTGCCTCGTCTGTCACTGGATGGTGTTAACACAAGCAGTGTTTTATTTAATGAATGTTTCAACAAAAATGTGCCTATACGTAAATTTTCTAAAGGTTTCATAAAAATACACAGCAGTGTTAATGAAAAATTCTAAAACGTGCTCTGTAGATCCAGTTTTACTTTTCTATATTGGACATGTTTCCCTGCATAGGAAAACTCACTGTGTATCATGGGCTGTTCTCTCTGTTTGTTACTACACCCCCATCTTTATTTGATTTACAGCTATATTAAGCATATGCTTAAAGGGATCGTCTCACCTTAAATATTTGTGACATATCCACTGGTTATTTCATATATGATTGTAGTATGTGGGCCCCGTTTTTGAGACCTGACTATCTCCAAGGTCTTGCTTTTCATGGCCTCTGACTGGTGCGTCTAGTGAAAGGGAGTAACGGAAATGGCTGATCAGTGACTCCCACAAGAGTGAATCAAGTGAGTTACGCATGCGTAGAGTTGGTGTGAATCCATGTGCATGAGCTGGTCCATCATCTGTGTCCGCAGCTCGGAGGAATGCCTCTTACTTGATGGCATCTGCAGCGATTAACCAGCCTGGCACAAAGTAATTATTGTGGTGTGACACCGCACCAGGCTACTAATCAAAAGAGCTGTAGATGCCGTCAGGTAGAAGGCAGTTCTCATGCCTGCCCATCCAGCGACCACAGATTGCCGAGAAGACCGATGGACTGGTTTCACACCAACTCTTATGGTCACTTCTCATCTAGATATTGTGGACAACTCAGGGTGCTTGTTGTGGAAACCCCCCATTTTTGGGATCTGAAGATGGGTGCATGTCCCAAAGGTGAGACCTGCAAATATGGTAGACATGTTTAAGATGGGAAAACCTCTTGTAAAACAATGTCTGTTCCTGGGTCATCCATCTAGTAAATACTTTCCACTCAGTAACAATGCTAGAGCAACTTCTTGCAGAACTGTGTATTGTGCTATTCCTCCACTCAGGACGCCCCCCACTTATAGCCAGAACGTAGAGCTGCTTCCGTTCCTCGTATTACATTGATGACCATTCATCTGAATGGCCATTATATAGTTCTGTAGTTGTGAATTTCTCCTGCAATGGCTGCTGCATGGAAATATTGGCTCACCTGGAAGACTGGGACGGTCGTCCCACAGTTGCATTTGAAAGGAGTTGTCTATGAGAGCACAAAGAAGTACAAAGTGCAGCACTCTGCATATAGTAGGTATGGAGCCCCGTAAACCGAACATTGTTCTGTGAACCTCCAAAGGACTTCTCATTAGTAACCGTCTGCTCCCACTGTCCTGAAATGAAGTGAAGATGGGGGAAAGACCTCTCATCCTGGCATCACTCAGACACCGCGCCCAATTCATCATTTGAGGGGAGGAGGGTTGATAACTTTTCTATGTATTGTAGTATTTGTTGACATTTTTTGTCCTAAATTGTTCAAAATTGTGTACTTGGTTCATGTATATTGTGCAAAGTCAAAAAATTTTTTTTTTTTAAAAAAACAAAACCTTTTCTGTGACTTTTAAATGCAAAAAG
>VIAB01001244.1:230166-243467 GCA_009801035.1 Oophaga pumilio
TCGCTCTCTCTCTCTCCATCTCGCTCTCTCTCTCTCCATCTCGCACTTTCTCTCCATCTCGCTCTTTCTTTCCATCTCGCTCTCTGTCTCCATCTCTATCTCCATCTCTCTGTCTCCATCTCTCTGTCTCCATCTCTCTGTCTCCATCTCTCTGCCTCCATCTCTCTGCCTCTATCTCTCTGTCTCCATCTCTGTCTGTCTCTATCCACATCTGTCTCTATCCACATCTCTCTGTTTCCGTCTCTCTCTGTCTCTATCCACATCTCTCTCTGTCTCTATCCACATCTCTGTCTCCGTCTCTCTGTCTCCGTCTCTCTCTCTGTCTCAGTCTCTCTCTGTCTCCGTCTCTCTCTGTCTCCGTCTCTCTGTCTCCATCTAAATTGATAATGACTTCGGGAAAGAACTGGAGTACACTGACAGCAAACCTTGGACTTTTTTTAAAAGTTGCAATTGATGAAACCACCAAAAACAGCTGGAAAGCCCAAACCCTACCCACAATGGTGGACTGAAAAAGATAGTTAAACATAAGATTTCTTCAAAAAACACAAATTAAAAGACAGATAAGGTGCAAATGAAAATTGGGTAAAAAACACCCAAAACTAAAGGGAAAAAAGTCACAAAATAATGAAGCGTTCCTACAGTACTGTGTGTTGGCTGTGTGGCATTAGGTACACTGCACTGTCCTCCTCCTCATATCTCCATACTCAACCTGGACTGAGCGGAGAATGGACAGAGCATAGAAACAGAAGGCCCAATTCATTATTGCACTGGCGCATGTTTTGTTTGCTCAGTTTTTGCTGATGTGCACCTCCTTTCTTTTTTTTTTCTTTTTTTTTTGTTCGCACCAATTCCATCTTTCCATTTGCACTTTTTTCTGTTTTATGTGTTCGCCTGTGTGTTGTTTTTTTCTAACTTGCTGCATGGGGCGATGTAGTTTAGAGTTTTATGTTTTTGCTTGATTCATCATTTGAGACTTTCCAAAAAGTTGCAAAACTTGTCACAAATGTACCCTAGTCCATCCTTGGTGTGATTTTATGTATGTGAGGGTTTTTATTTAAGACTTTTTGAAAAAGATGTGACTTTTTCCTTTCAAAGTTGCAAGAATGGTAAAAGAACAGAAAAAAAGTCCTTTTAGATGTTGCACAAAATTTATGAACCACTAGCACCATTTTGATGATTTTGGGGCAATAACTATCAGCGAATACCACAAGATACAAAAAACAAAACTGCAAATTATGAATCGGCTTCAAAATCTACAGGCCTGGGGAAAAAGGGATAGGGGCAGCAATTAGGGAGGGGCAGAATGCATGAAGGAGGCAGAATCAGGCACACAATTACAAATATCTACAGGGCTGGGGAAAAAGGGATAGGGGCAGCAGTTAGGGAGGAGCAAATGCATGAAGGAGGCAGAATCGGGCCCAAAGTTACAAAAATCTACAGGGCTGGAGAAAAAGGGATAGGGGTAGCAATTAGGGAGGGGCAGAATGCATGAAGAAGGCAGAATCAGGCACACAATTACAAATATCTATAGGGCTGGGGAAAAAGGGATAGGGGTAGCAATTAGGGAGGGGCAGAATGCATGAAGGAGGCAGAATCAGGCACACAATTACAAATATCTACAGGGCTGGGGAAAAAGGGATAGGGGCACCAATTATGGAGGGGCAGAATGCATGAAGGAGGCAGAATCTGGCCCAAAGTTACAAAAATCTACAGGCCTGGGGATAAAGGGATAGGGGTAGCAATTAGGGGTAGTTTATACCTGGTATACTACGAGTCCCAGAGTGCCTCCCTGCAGACACCATTCCTCTTGTACTGTGATGTGTCCACTGTCAGTGTGAAGACAATCTATTGGCAAGAAGAACTCCTTGTACACTTCTTAATCCAGTTCCGGAGGAACGGCACAATACACAGGGGGTATTATTGGTGGTAAATAAGTATGCTATTTAGACATGTCAGGAGATCAAGCAGATCTATTTTAATGCATTGTTTATGATTGTCATTAGGTTAGTTCTCCCAATATCCTCTTGGCCTTCTATGTGGTTTTATGTAAAGGGCTTCTGAAGTGTTTTCCTATAATGAAATGACTGGATACTCGTGTACAACTTTTCATTCTTGACTATCCTTATATATTCTTCATTACATGTGAAGTTGTTTTGTGAAAAGTCCTTCTGGTAAACCCTTTCTAATAAGCAGTAGGATCCGCTATGTATGGCGGACTTTGTGCACCCTTTGGGATCCACTGTCATCGCTATGGGAACTACTCCGATATGCTTATGCCTCTAAAATGGCGTCATATACCACCCATTCCGATGATTCACTATAATGGGCTGCAGCTATAGCGGACCCTGAATGTGGGGCCCACCTCTACTACCACCACATGGTGTCTAATGAGGGCTGATGAGTGTGACCTTGTCCAGCTAGCAGCTTTACCTCAAGTCAGACAGAAGGAAGGAAAACTTGATAAATGTAGTGCTGGCTACTCAGTGTGGAGGTTGTCATTTCATGCAACATGTGTATTATTACACTGCTCAAAAAAATAAAGGGAACACTCAAATAACACATTCTAGATCTGAATGAATGAAATATTCTCATTGAATACTTTTTTCTATACAAAGATAAATGTGCTGACAACAAAATCACACCAAAATCATCAATGGAAATCAAATTTATTAACCAATGAAGGCCTGGATTTGGAGTCACACATAAAATTAAAGTGGAATGTAACGTCCTTAAAACAAGTCAAAATGATGCTCAGTAGTGTGTGTGGCCTCCACGTGCCTGTATGACCTCCCTACAATGCCTGGGCATGCTCCTGATGAGGCGGCGGATGGTCTCCTGAGGGATCTCCTCCCAGACCTGAACTTTCATCTATCAAGAGCACAGGGCGCCAGTGGCAAATTTGCCAATCCTGGTGTTCTGTGGCAAATGCCAAGCATCCTGCACGGTGTTGGGCTGTGAGCACAACCCCCATCTGTGTACGTCGGGCACTCAGACCATCCTCATGGAGTCGGTTTCTAACCGTTTGTGCAGACACATGCACATTTGTGGCCTGCTGGAGGTCATTTTGCAGGGCTCTGGCAGTGCTCTTCCTGTACCTCCTTGCACAAAGGCGGAGGTAGCGGTCCTGCTGCTGGGTTGTTGCCCTCCTATGGCCTCCTCCACGTCACCTGGTGTACTGGCCTGTCTCCTTGTAGTGCCTCTAGCCTCTGGACAGTACGCTGACAGACACAGCAAACCTTCTTGCCACAGCTCGCATTGATGTGCCATCCTGGATGAGCTGCACTACCTGAGCCACTTGTGTGGGTTGTAGAGTCCATCTCATGCTACCACGAGTGTGAAAGCACAACCAACTTTCAAAAGTGACCAAAACATCAGCCAGAAAGCATTGGTACTGAGATGTGGTCTGTGGTCCCCACCTGCAGAACCACTCCTTTATTGAGTGTGTCTTGATAATTGCCAATAATTTCCATCTGTTGTCTATTCTATTTGCACAACAGCTTGTGAAATTGATTGTCAATCAGTGTTGCTTCCTAAGTGGACAGTTTGATTTCACAGACGTTTGATTTACTTGAATTTATATTCTGTTGTTTAAGTGTTCCCTTTATTTTGTTGAGCAGTGTATTATGTATACCTCTGAAATATTGAGTGGTGATGATGGAGTTTACCATTTTGGGGTATTTACTTGACACACAATGGATAGTGGACCCTCGCTGGCCTTCATGGAGTGGTAAAATCTGTAAGATCGCACTGTTACCAGCAGGTGGATACGTAGTTATTCTTCTGACCGTTGACAGCCAAGTTTGGTCACAAGTGTTTCCGAGTAGGTTTCCTGGATGTATCTCTATCTTGTGAAAAGGCTTTGTTATTGGCGTAATAGGTTGGACATGATGGATCTGTGTCTTTAAAAATGTGAGATTATTGTGGAGTCAGGTGGTCTGATGAGACTGTAGCAGCATCTTAAGAATGACTAAACCACACATTCTGAAGCCCCTATACAGCTTATGGGAGCACACTATGTTGCCCTGCCTTGTGACTGATGGCCGGCGACAGGTGTAATGGTGGTTGGTGCTAGTTCTACTTGTGCTGCGTTTAGGCCTGTAGGAATGGTCATGGTTGTGCATGTCAGACAAGCTCCTACCTAATACCGTATGTGATAAAGCGGAACAGTTGTGTAGATCTAAATTAGGGGGACACTAAACATAGTGTACATACACTGGTGTCAGCCATTTCATGTATGTATGTGAATATTCATAGCTTTTAGCATTAGCTTCTTATGTTTAGTGTCCATTTACGACTTCGGCTGGGTTCACATTGCGCTAATAGCAATGTGCTGACGGCATCCTTTACATAGCGGCACTAACGCTATGTAACGGATGCGTTAGCGCACCCATAGACTGCCATTATGTAGCGTATCGCTAACGCATGTCATAATCGGCATGCGTTAGCGATGTGCTGTCATTCTGTGACAGACCCTTGACGCGGTCTGCAGCATTCGGGGTCCGTCACCGCTAGCACAGATGGAGCATCTGCGCTAGCGCGATCGCATAACGCGATCTTTAAAAGGCACTTGCATTAGCGCTGTCCGTTTAACACATGCGTTGAGCGGACTGCACTAACGCAATGTGAACCTAGCCTTCTGCCGAGTGCAGGTGTATGGCTCCCCCCCGGCAGGTGTATGGCTCCCCCCGGCAGCTGTATGGCTGCCCGGCTGTAACCCTGTGCTGCAGTGACAAACCTGAATGAACTGCTGTGCTCCTAGTTATAGAATGAGCTTCTCCCGCATTATCGTAACCCAACATAAGTCTATATATGTATTCTGGGTGTAACCTACAGCACTTTACATTTAATGCAAAGCAGTTTCAGCTCCTATTATTACCATTGTCATTAACAAAGCTGAGCCAATAAACAGCACAGCGTCCTCTTTGCCCATCCTGCAGGTCTGGAGAGATGAGATCAGTCATGTTATACCTGCTCTTTCACCCTGATATCAGCCTTAATGATTGCACAGTGATGTCTGCAGTGCAGTGAAATGCCCAGTGGGCTCCAACAGGTGGCGCTAGCGGAATGCTTATCGGGGCTGGTGCACATGGCGCCGCACGGTAGTGTATTTCTAGGATCCAGCACGCCTCCTTACACAGCAGATCCTTCCACTTCTGTCCTATTCAAGGTCCTTTTCTCCATAACTTTCACCTCAATAAGAATGTTCTGGAGAAATTGCCCCTGGCATGTCACTAAGCAAGGCAACAATATTGCCACATGATGCCTAAATACTATATTTATTACTAAGGGCGGGGTATACTTCTAATGTAGGCAGTCTACCCCAGCCATCATTCTACATGTGTTCATGATCAAAGTATAGCCTTGCTGTGACGCGAGATACACCTACTGGAGTCACACTGTTTACTGGACTGACCTCAGTTTTGGTGCTGATCTGATCCTCAGTATAGAAGAGAGTAGTGTTGCTTTCCTATATTGCATCTTACTGAGGGTAGATTTCTGTCTGTTACTTGGAGAACGGTCTTGCTGGTTCAAATAATTATTGTGATGTCACAGTATGGCCATGTTCACATGTTGTGGGTTTTTTTTTATACTTAATGCAAATGAAAATCTGCTTTTTCAGTACCAGCTAAAGCTATGACATTTCAGAAATCTCACGCACATGCTTGTTTTTTTTCCTGACTGAATTGGGAAAACTGCTGCTTGTTTTAAATCTTCACCCATAGAAAGCAATAAGTAAGTGCACAAACTCTGCTGTCAGGTTTAGTGACAGACAGGATGTGAAACCCATATATTTTTGCAATTGTTCAAGTGTAAACTATAATTTCTTGATATCCTTCACATGAGCACGGAGAATCCACGTTTAAGGATTTTTTTTTGTTGTGATGTGACTTGCATTAATTTTTTCTTAAGCAATCCTTCCCGTTAAATTACTGATGTATTAAAATAAACAATACCCCACTAATGTATCTTCCCCCTCTACTTGTACACTTGCAATTGTGTATTTTTTCATGCAGTCATTTAATGTTCGTTCCCGGCTCTGCTTCAGCTTGTTCAGAACAGTCAATAGTGATTGTTTTCTACTACTAATAGTTATCCTTTTATTGATAGTAATTCTACTAATAGTTATCCTATCATTGGTTAGTAATACTACTATTATCCTACTAATAGTTATCCTATTATTGATAGTAATTCTACTAATAGTTATCCTATTATTGATAGTAATTCTACTAATAGTTATCCTATTATTGATTAGTAATACTACTAATAGTTATCCTATTATTGATTAGTAATACTACTAATAGTTATCCTATCATTGATTAGTAATACTACTATTATCCTACTAATAGTTATCCTATTATTGATAGTAATACTACTAATAGTTACCCTATTATTGATTAGTAATACTACTAATAGTTATCCTATTATTGATTAGCAATACTAATAGTTATCCTATCATTGACTAGTAATACTACTATTATCCTACTAATAGTTATCCTATTATTGATAGTAATACTACTAATAGTTATCCTATTATTGATTAGTAATACTACTAATAGTTATCCTATCATTGATTAGTAATACTACTATTATCCTACTAATAGTTATCCTATTATTGATAGTAATACTACTAATAGTTATCCTATTATTGATAGTAATACTACTAATAGTTATCCTATCATTGATTAGTAATACTACTATTATCCTACTAATAGTTATCCTGTTATTGATAGTAATACTACTAATAGTTATCCTATTATTGGTAGTAATACTACTAATAGTTACCCTGTTATTGATTAGTAATACTACTAATAGTTATCCTATTATTGATTAGTAATACTACTATTATCCTACTAAAGGTACTGCCACACTAAACGCTCCCGCTAGCGATCTCGTTAGCGTCGCATACTAATGAGATCGCTAGCGGGATCGTTTTAATATCGCTAGTGTGGGACCACACTTAGCGATGTCGCTAGGACGCTATCGCCGCTAGCGATCTTCTTAGCGATTTAGCGGTACAAAAGTACCGCTAAATCGCTAAGAAAAGGTGCCACACAGCGATTAGATACTTACCCAGCGGGAGCGCCGACGAGAAAAAAGGGTCCGGCACGATTCCAGCGACGAGCGAGATCACAGCAGGAAGCTCGTCGCTGGAAGCTGCCGCACACAGCAACATCGCTAACGGGATCGCTAAATAGTGACGTTTTTTAGCGATCCCGTTAGCGATGTTGCTTAGTGTGGCATACCCTTAACAGTTATCCTATTATTGATAGTAACACTAATGGTTATCCTATAATTGATTAGCAATATTATTATAGTACTAATAGTTCTTTCAGACTAAACTAATCCCACTTTCTTGAGCCATCCTTTTTTCTCCCCACTCATAGTTTAATAGAATTCGTGATAAGTAAATTACTGTGTATAAAGTAAACCATGCTGTACCAGATAAACATTTTTTTACATAAATCTTTATTTCCTAAACAAATAAATGAAATTGTTCTTTTTTTAACTTTGAGATCCTGAAAAACACAGCAAGAAAATGAGCAAAAAATGCAGCAAAATCTGAGTTTTAGCTGCAGTCTTTTTACTGCCACGAGACCAGCTACAGAAAAAAACCACAACATGTGAACATAGCCTAACACTGCAGCAGTGTCAGACTATAATAGAAGAAAACGTCGCTGGGATCCGGGGTCCTTGTCCTACAATAGTATGGGCAGATAGGTGGCCAACTGGTTGTCTTTGTTGGACGGTTCCTGTAATTCTTCAGTCTCAACATATGAGTGCTGTATATTTTGGCAATCTAAGGTGAAATTTGACAACAGAGATATTGTTATGTCCAAGGTCTTTTAATTCCCAGAGGCAGGACCCTTAGTCATGTACTCAGCCCTAGTCGTTCATTTGTGGGACTATTGGATTTACAATAACTTGGTTCTTTCAGACAGTCTTCAAATTAAACTCCTTGTCATCTATTACTAAGAAATCTAAGGGTGCGTTCACATTGGGTTGTGTGTCCTGTCTGACACTCTGACACTGTTCCGGGGATTTCGGAGTTTTGCCCCAACGGGGACAAAGCGCCAAGTGAAAGCACCCTCTGAGTGGAGGATCGCGTTCTTTTATCAGCTGCTGGCTTCTGTAATCGGCATATAGCATTTACCAGACATACTAAATTAGCTGCTGCCTAAAGGGGGTGTACACGTTTGGAGCATTTTTCCCTCAAATATATGCAATTACTTTTTAAAAGAAGAATCAATCTCAAAGGTGGACAACCCCTTTTAGGAACATGTGACTGTGTGTTTTCTACTATTAAAGAGTACTCACAGGTAATTCTATGTGACGTTTCGAACATTAAGGCCCTGCTTCGTATCAAGCTATGATTTCGGTATTAAACTCTATAGTCTCTCCTTCCAGCAGAGGGCACTGGTGTCTTCCATTGTGTCACACTGGCCTCTAGATAGAGATCAGTGTTACTCCTGGTGATGCAGGAACAGGACGTAATTCACACCGCACTGTGGCTCCGAGCTGCGCTAACAGCGAGGCATTGCCCAGCTGCTCAGTATATCCTCTCCTTCCCTGGTGATGCAGGGACAGGACGTAGTTCACACCGCGCTGTGGCTCAGAGCTGCGCTAACAGCGAGACATTGCCCAGGTGCTCAGTATATCCTATCCAACCCCTGGTGATGCAGGGAGAGGACGTAGTTCACACTGCGCTGTGGCTCAGAGCTGCGGTAACAGCGAGGCATTGCCCAGCTGCTCAGTATATCCTCTCCTTCCCTGGTGATGCAGGGACAGGACGTAGTTTACACTGCGCTGTGGCTCGGAGCTGCGCTAACAGCGAGGCATCACCCAGATGCTACGTATATCCTCTCCTTCCCTGGTGATGCACGGACAGGACGTAGTTCACACCGCGCTGTGACTCCGCTGCGCTAACAGCGAAACATTGCCCAGGTGCTCAGTATATCCTCTCCCTCTCTGGTGATGCAGGGACAGGACGTAGTTCACACCGCGCTGTGGCTCAGAGCTGCGGTAACAGCAAGGCATCGCCCAGGTGCTCAGTATATCCTCTCCTTCCCTGGTGATGTAGGGACAGGACGTAGTTCACACCGCGCTGTGGCTCAGAGCTGCGCTTACAGCGAGGCATAGCCCAGTTGCTCCGTATATCCTCTCCCTCCCTGGTGATGCAGGGACAGGACGTAGTTCACACCGCGCTGTGACTCAGAGCTGCGCTAACAGCAAGGCATCGCCCAGGTGCTCCGTATATCCTCTCCTAGTGATGCACGGACAGGACGTAGTTCACACCGTGCTGTGGCTCAGAGCTGTACTAACAGCGAGGCATAGCCCAGGTGCTCCGTATATCCTCTCCCTCCCTGGTGATGCAGGCACAGGACGTAGTTCACACCGCGCTGTGGCTCAGAGCTGCGCTAACAGCGAGGTATCGCCCAGGTGCTCCGTATATCCTCTCCCTCCCTGGTGATGCAGGCACAGGACGTAGTTCACACCGCGCTGTGGCTCAGAGCTGCGCTTACAGCGAGGCATAGCCCAGGTGCTCCGTATATCCTCTCCCTCCCTGGTAATGTGCAGTATAACTTGGGGTCACTGCAGGAAATCTCCACACAGGCTGCCAGGCTTACCCACAGATTAGTTGATAGAGGTCACTTTTTTCGGTTGCAGATAACCTTTTTCACAGCAGTTTCTTATTTATTTTCTGCGGGTTCATTGTATTTGGAGGACTCATTCAGGGTGTTATTACGTATGCTACTGTACTAACGGATTTGGTTTGGGGTTTGAATTAACTTTGTATTTACTGCGATACTTGTGATTTATTTTGGCTTGCGACAGATACAGTTAATCATACCGCAAGTTGTAGGACTGTCTAGAAATCCAGCTTCGTATTTCATTTGATTACAAAGTTTGAATTGTTACTGTTTAATAAATGGTAGTTTTGTGGCTTTAATTTTTTTTTATCATTATTTGTTTTAATTTCCTTTTTCTTTGATTTTTGGGTTTTTTGATTTTGATGCTACACTAGTTTGCCATGTAGCAGTTGCACTGTGCAATATTCTAATATGAGGACTGGGAAACATTTTTATGGATGTATGTCTTGTTACAGTTTGCGATAGTATTTCTCTCTAGTTCTCAGTGATTTTCAATGTGACCAAGGCTTCTGTACTTTGTCACAAAAAGCGGGTTTTCCAGGTAACTATTTTGGTGAGTGTCAAAAATATGAATTTATGGTGTATTATTGTCTAAATTCACTTTGAATTAAAATATATATTGCAGCAATTCCAACACTTTTTCTGTGTCATTTATGTTGCTTAAGATCTGAAGCTACAATGCATACATGGTATGATACTCCTGACCAGAAGCCATGATGCCAATAACCTCCGTACAAAGGTACAATATTGGAAAAAGTAAACCCAGAAGATGCCAGGCTCCATCACTGGTCGCTTGTGGCCATCATCCTGACAGGTTGGCATCTCATATCTTCATGACCGCACACAGCATTGCCCATGTCACCAGTTCATTGTGACTAGGGGACAAGTAAGACATGTTTGGACCTTGCATAGTATTTGTCTGACATTTGACTAATATCTACAAAAACATCACTGATTCTGCAAGGCGATAAAAAGTCCATGAGAAGAACCTCTTGTGTGGCCAATCGAAACAAAAAACGCTTTATAAAGGGATGGAGGGGTCATAGTTGGTCCAACTGCTTTGTTATATAGCTTATCCAAAGAAAAGCTGAGTTGTAACATGCTAGGGAGTGGGAAATTGAGAGCCAGAAGTATGGACAGATAATGATTAGTTATATACACCAAGAACATGTACAATTGCACACTATTTAAAGTAAAAATGAAGCCATTTTTTAGATGCATTGTAGCAAAAAAAGAGGGGACATGGCAATAAGCGTTGGCCAAAGACATAAATTGGTCAATATTGTGTGAGTAATATTAGCTGGCTTTGCCAGGAGACAGAGGAACAGGTCTTCCCAGATTGATGCCAGACTGAAGGAGGAAACAAGAAGCCGAATGAGTTTTTGGAGGAGGAGAGAGACTTCCAGGAAGGGGCTGATGCTATTCCTGCTACCCATGAGCCTGAACAAACTTCTCAGTGAGCGCTCAGACTTTTCAAGACGTGAACTTGCACTGAAAGACTTGTGGCTGTTACACAATGTAGCTCTGGCCTGACTTAACCTCATCATACCCATAGCTTGATGGTAAGACCAAGTGAGCAACTGGAGAGGAGACATAGAAGATAGGATAACTCCTCTGACCCACGACTCGCTAAAGGTCCATTTACATGAACCAACCAATGACTTTAAACGACCACTGATCAATAACCGTTTACACTGGCTGATTAGTAGGTTATGGGATGGACTTTTGTCTACTTTCAGCCTTAACTCTAACAATGCTCTGCGCTTAGACTGCTGTTATCCTAGGCAGTGCATGTCTAGTTTCTACATGACAATGCGTCGCCAAAAACAAATAAAACTTCCCAGATGAGCAGGTGTTTTGCTCATTCATTGCGTGATTGGTAGGCTGTTTATACCAGGGTTCCCCAACTCCAGTCCTCAAGGCCCACCAACAGGTCATGTTTTCAGGATTTCCTTAGTATTGTCCAGGTGATAATTGCATCACCTGTGCAATACAAAGGAAATCTTGAAAACATGTCCTGTTGGTGGGCCTTGCGGACTGGAGTTGGGGAACCCTGGTTTATACGGTTCGATGTTCGTGAATGAGCATTCTTAGGAACACTCGTCCATGATAATCTTGTAGTGTAAATGCAGCTTTAGACATGACAAATCTATGATAAACGCCTTTGAGAATATATTACAGAAAAACGATTGGCTTCCCCGAAAAAAAGGGCCAGCCATGCTGGACACTTTAAAATATAGTGTCACGTCTAGCTTGTTGCCGAGGTTTTGTCCTTTCTCTACTTTGTGGAGAGCGCCTACAGCGTGCCTTCACAGCTATTGCCACCTGGGCGCCTCCATGGCCAATTCTTTTTAAACTGCTCCACTATGAGGACAGACAGCAACCTCGAGCATCTGGAAGTAGAGATCACAGCTAATGGTAGAACATAAATATGAGCACTAAAGAAGCCGACAGCCAGAGTAGATGAAACCATAAATCTTTATTGATAATTAAAATTGACATTAAAATTACAACATAGTGCTGCTAGGAAATGAAATCGATCATACCTATGGGGTTAAATATAATCTGGCTAGAAAACCCTTAACCCCTTCATGACATGTGCCGTATACATTGTCGGGTCTCCCCCTTTGATGTGGGCTGCGGCGCTGAGACCATATCTTTCCCGGCACATGATTTGAACAGCTGACATGCGCCCCTGACAGCCGTGGGTGGAATCGCGTTCCATCTGTGGTTAACCTGTTAAATGCCACTGTCAATCTCTAACAGCGGCATTTAACACTAATCCCGCCCATTGGCGGTCGTGTTACATGACCGAAGGTTGTGGATTGGCATGACAACCCGGGGTCTGGAGCAGACCCCTGTGGTTGTCACAGCTGGATAGTGAGCATTTCTGCTACACAAAGCAGGACTGCAGCACAAGCAATTGGATGATTGCAGCTTCTAGTCTCCCATGGAGACTACTGAAGAAAGTAAAAAAAAAATGTTTTTAAAAAATAAGTTTAAATCGCCCCCTTCTGCCCCATTTCAAATAAAACAAAACCAAAAAATATGCATATTTGTTATCACCACATTCAGAATAGCCCGATCTATCAATATATAAAAAGAATTAATCCGATCTGTAAACGGCGTAACGAGAAAAAAAGTAGAAAACACCAGAATTATGTTTTCTTTGGTTGCGACAACATTGCATTAAAATGCAATAATGGGGGATCAAAAGATCATATTAACACAAAAATGGTATTAATAGAAGCGTCACTTGCCACTTTACGGTCTATTGTGGCCTTTTAATTGTTTTTATATAGTATATGAACCTGTGTGGCCAAAATATATGGATTATGTATATACAATCAATGGTAACCTTTTGTATTAGGGGTTAAATCCACTAATCTATTTTGTTGAGTGGTATTTTGGGTGGTTTAATGATTATAGATTCCCGCATTTTCTAGCAGCACTATGGTTTCATTTTAATGTTCTCAATTTTAATTACTCATCAATAAAGATTTGTGGTTTCATGTTGTCTGGGTGTTGGGCTTTGTAGTGCCAGTATTTATGTGCTAATAGTGAACATTGAGTTATCACCTCTGAATAAATGTGTATGTCCCGTATGGGTAAACTGTTATGTTTTGGTAGCTGAGGAGAGCAGGCAAAAAC
>VIAB01001245.1:74419-85836 GCA_009801035.1 Oophaga pumilio
GAAATTTCTAAGTGACCCTACACTTTTGACCGGTAGTGTATATGATTGGTATTTTTCGTTATCCTTGTTTGTATTACCTTGTTAGTCTGGTTGGTGTATTACGGTACACTACTACTCCTATCTACCCTGGGTGGGGGAAGGTTACAGACTGAGGGTGAAGTCAGGAGCTAAATCAAGTTATGTGGCCCTGGTGTCTTCACCATCTGAAGTTATCCAGGGAACAGGACGAGTTAGGGTACCCCTAGCGATAGGGAGAGGGAAGGAGCCTCTGGTCCCGGGACACCCAACAACAGAGTCATAACAGTCCATAACAGTCAGTGTACAGGTAATACAGTGATCACCAGTGACATTATACTGAGGAGCTCTGTATATAGTATCAGTGTACAGATAATACAGTAATTACAAGTGGCATTATACACAGGAACCCTGTATACAATATATGATATATAGTGTAAGTATACAGGTAGCATACTGACATACCAGTCACATCTCTAGTTGATGTCCTTCATCTTCGCTTTTCTTCTTCACACAGGGCAGACGGCCATCACTTCTTCCAGCCAGGACTTGTCTCTGCATAAAATAACTCACAGTTATCTAGAGCATCATTTCTACAGCACATTCCCACTTTTTCCCCAACTTCTACACTATGCAGCTGAAAACAGACGTGCACCCATCATTAATATATAATTAGTTATTATGCAACCAACCATTCCAAATATAAATATAAATTGTAATCCACCACTGTGGCCCCACTCGCTATAAATAGCCACTTTCTCCCCCAATAAATATATAAATTAATTGGCACCTGTGCTCTTTGCCAAAATGTAATACCAACCACACTCCTGCATTCTCAACAACCCACACTCTGTACCTCACGCTTTCCCAATTCATTATGTTTACATGCCCCCTCCTCCGCAGTTCATCATGTCATGTCCTCTCTCTTGCCCACCCCCACTTCATCATCATTTGGTCTCCCCCATCCTCAATACAGTGTCATTTACTCTTCTCCACACTCAATTCATCATTTACTATCCCCTACTCCCAATTCTTCATTATTTGTTGTCCCTCACCCTCAATTCACCATCATTTACTACCCACCATGCCAAAGTCACAATACATCATCATTTACTCTCCTCACCCTCAATTCATCATCATTTGATCTTCCCTCCCACCATCAATTCATTATCATTTGCCATATCCCTGGGTAGCACGGTGGCTCAGTGGTTAGCCCTGCAGCACTGGGGTCCTGGATTCAAATCCCATCAAGGACAACGTCTGGAAGGAGTTTGTATATTCTCCCCGTGTTTGCGTGGGTTTCTTCCGGGTACTCCAGTTTCCTCCCACATTCCAAAGACATACTGATAGGGATTCTAGATTGCGAGCCCCATCAGTGACAGTGCCAATAATGTCTGTAAAGCTCTGTAGAATTAATGGCGCTATATTAATGAGTAAAATAAATAAATATCCCACACTCAATTCATCATTATTTGCCCCAAACCCTCAATTCATCATCATTTGCTCTCCCCAACCCTCAATTCATCATTTCCTCTCCCCCTAACATCAGTTCATTATCATTTGCTGTACCCCACCCCAATTCATCATTATTTGCTCTCCCTACCCCTCACCCTCAAGTCATCATTTGCTGTCCCCATCCCCCACCACAAGTTCATCATTTGCTGTCCCTCACCCCAATTAATCATTATTTGCGTTCCCCCACCTCAATCCATCATCATTCATTGTCCCCGTCCCCACCCCCAATCCAACATTATTTGCTGTTCCCCACCCTCAATCCATCATTATTTGGTGTCCCTCCACCCTCAATCCATCATTATTTGCTGTCCCCATCCCACACCTTCAATCCATCATTATTTTCTGTCCCTGTCATGGGTGTATCGCCACGAAGATCGTCGCGATTACACACTCTGACTTCTCACAGCTGAGTTGCTGTTTCTTTGTGTTTGGTGGTGAGGGAGTTAATTTTACCTAGCTCTTTGCTAAGACTAGGTCCAGCCTCGCCCGGCTGCTTTTGATTAGGAACTAATTAGCTTCCTTTATATACCTGCCAGTCTGCTTGTTAGATGCCGGTGAAAGCATTCATGTAGTCTAGCAGTCTGGATCGGTTCTGAGAATACTTAAGCTAAGAGCTCCTTAGTTGTTTTTCCTCTTACTGCTTATAGTTTATTTCTGAGACCTTAGTTGTTCCTTCTGTGTGTAAGTGTTGTATGTAAGACTGTATTTACTTGTCTTTCTTGTGTGTCTTTTCTGTTCATTAACCGTTACCTGTTCATTCCCTTTGGTGGTAATCAGGGTCCTTCTAAGGACTAGATTACAGTTGTCAGGGATTGATAGGAGACAGGGTTTACGCTGGCGGCCTGGACCTCTGTACCTTTAACAGTACCTCCAGGTAGAGGGACTAGTAAGGACCCCAGTTTAGGGTCAGCATAGACCCCGGTCCACCTCTAGCCGGAGACAGCGTAAAACGGATTCCGGATTGACCCACTGGATATTCTGTCAGGTAATTCTATGTTATCATATATCTATGCATATGTTATATAGAATGTTGTCCCTTTTGATATAGATTACTGACATCACATATATATATCTGCTATACAGCGTGACAGTCCCCCACCCTCAATCCATCATTATTTGCTGACTCCCGTCCCTCACCCTCAATCCATCATCATTCATTGTCCCCTGTCCCCTACCCTCAATTTATCATCCCAATGGCTGCTCTGGATTTAATACCCCAGAAAAACAAGCCCAGATCCTCAACCATTGCCATAGACGTTAGACAGAAGGTACACATCATCTGCTTCCAAGAAACTAATTTCAAATGTAATAATTTCCCAAAGATTAAACCTCAGAATTACACAAACTGGCATTTTGCGAATAACCCCGCCTCACGATTAAGAGGAGTTGCAACCGCAATTCACAGATTCCTAGTTCACCAAATAATCAAGTGCTCTATCGACCCAGACGCCTCATACATAATACTCTCCATATTTATAGAAGACCAAATTCTAATTATTATTAATGCCTATTCCCCTAATCAGAATCAAGTAACTTTCTTGTCTTAATCGACCAATCCAATACACTAGTGAAAAGGTACTGTGGTCTTATGTGGTGATCTTAAACTCTTCACCCCTGAGCCTGTTTTCAGCTTTGTGACCAGGCCAAATTTTACAATTTTGAGCAGCGTAATTTTATCTGGGAATAAGGCCGGAGTCACACTAAATGCATGAAAAATCGGTCCGAGTCTCCCTGCCGAGAGACGCACCAGTGAAATGCGAGTGTCATGCGAGTATAATCCGATTTTTCACACCTAGCATCCGATTTATATCCGAATGCAGTGCGATTGCTATCTGATTGCAATGCGATTTTAACATGAGCTTTTACATAAATCTAGACAGCCTGCCATCTAGATGTAGCAGAGCTAGACCCGTCGTGGGACAAATGGATTAAAAAAATCTCTTCAGAAAGGTGAGGAATATTGTTTTTTTTTTTTACCTCTTTTGCAGATGACAAGGGCATCGGGAGAATAGGCAAAGTCGTAAGTATGATTTAATTAAGATTATTAAAGGAGTCTGTGTCTTTATTTCAATTACTTTTTTTCTGGGTGTCTGTTTTTATACAATGTGATTATGGGGTTAGTAATGGGGTAGTCTTATTGACGCCTCTCCATTACTTACTTTAGGGATTGATGTCACCTGACAATATAAAGGTGACATCAACTCCCCAACTATCACCCCACTTGCCACCGCTACAGGGCAAGTGGAAAGAGCGAGGCTAAGTACAAGAATTGGTGCATTTTAGAGATGTGCTTTTTCTGGGGCGGCTGAGAGCTGATGTTTTTAGCATGGGGGCCCAGTATCCATGGCCCCTTCCTAGGCTATTGATATCAGCCTGCAACTGTTTGCATAGCCTTTGCTGGTTTTTAATTATAGGGGGACCCCACATCATTTCTTGGGGGGTCCCCCATTTTAATAGCCAGTAAAGGCTAATTATACAGCTGTGAGCTGATATTAATAGCCGGGGAAGCTCCATGGGTATTACCCCCTTCCCTGGCTATAAACATTGGCCCACAGCCAGCGGCTTTCCTTCTGCTGGTTATGAAAATTGCGCGGGAGACCACGCCATTTTTTTCCAAAAAATAATCTTTTATTAATTAAATACATGTACATTAATTTGCACACACACTGTACTAATTGTATTTGTCACTGACAACTATATATATATATCTATTCTATATGTATTTACTGTATGTAGTTCATCTCTTTTATCCTGTCGGCTCCTGCAGTGATTTTACAGTACACGGCAGATGAATTGGCAGCTTTTCTTCTATCTATCTATGTAATATATATACATGTATATGTGTGTGTGCCACTGACATCTATATATCTATGTATTCTATGAGTTTATATCTATTCTATCTATTGTATTCTAACCTGTCAGTGTGATTTCATTGTATGCGGCACATGAATTGCCAGCTTTTCAAAGGACACCGGTGTGTAAAAATCGTACAGCAATCGCATGGTCCGAGTGCTGTGTGATTTTTTTTCTCACACCCATAGGCTTGTATTGGCAAGTCTCGGCCGAATCTCGGTGACACGCATGCTGAATACGCCCGAGAAAATAAATGGTGATGTGAGCTGCCCCATACATTAACACTGGGCCGAGTGCTATGCGATGTTTTCTCGCATAGCACTTGGCCGTATTCTACAGTAGTGTGACGCCGGCCTAACTCTGGAATTCTTCAATGGATTCCACTGTTTCTGAGAATGTTTTTTAGTGACATATTGTGCTTCATAATAGTGGTAAAATTTCTTTATTTGTGAAAAGATCGGAAATTTCGTAAAAATTTAGAAAATTTTGCAATTTAAAAATTTTCATTTTTAAACCTTTATATTAGAGAGTTATGTCACACAAAATAGTTAGTAAATAACATTTCTCAAATGTCTACTTTACATCAGCACAATTTTTTAAACATAATTTTTTTTTGTGCTAAGAAGTAAGAAAGGATAAAATTTGACCAGCAATTTCTAATTTTTACAACAACATTTACAAAACCTTTTTTTGGGGGACCACATCATATTTGAAGTGACTTTGAGGGATCTATATGACAGAAAATACCCCAAATTGACACCATTGTAAAAACTGCGCTGCTCAAGGTGCTTAAAACAATATTCAAGAAGTTCATTAACCCTTCAGTTGCTTCACAGGAACTAAAACAATCTGTATGGAAAAAATTAACACAACTTTTTTCACAAAAATTTTAGTTAGACCCAGATTTTTTTTATTTTCACAAGGATAACAGGAGAAAATGCACCATACAATTTGATTTGTTATGTAATTTCTTCTGAGTATGCAGATACCCAATATGTGAAGGAAAGCTACTGTTTGGGCGCACATCCGGGCTTGGAAGGGAAGGAGCGCCATTTAACTTTTTAATGAAAAATTTGCTGTAATCATTAACGGACGCCATGTCGCATTTGGAAGAGCCCCTGATGTGCCTAAAGAGTGGAAACCCCCCCCAGATGTGACCCCATTTTAGGAACTAGACTCCTCAAGAAACTTATTTGGATGTTTGGTGAGCACTTTGTACACCTAGGAGCTTCATAGAAGTTTATAACGTTGAGCTGTGGAAATAAAAAATCACATGTTTCCCACAAAAAAAATTTCCCCAAATTTTTATTTTCAGTAACAGGAGAAAAAGGACCCTGAAATTTCTTGTGCAATTCCTCCTGAGCACACCGATACCCTATATGTGGTCAAAAACTAAATTTGAGGCACAGTGAAAAGGAGGGAAGGGAAGAAGCACTATATTGGAATTTAGATTTCGCTGGACTTGATTCATGGTGCCATGTAACATTGGTAGAGCCCTTGGGGTGCTAGAACAGCACCATTTTACAAAGTACACTTATTAATTAATTCATCTAGGGGTGCATTGATCATATTGACACCACAGGTGTGTCACAGAATATTATACCATTAGGCAGTGAAAAAAAATAATTACATTTTTACGATTAAACTTTTGTTTTATCCCCATATTTTACATTTTCACACTGGGAATTGGGTAAAACTGGCACCAAAATTCGTTCCACAATTTCTGCTGAATGTAGAAATACCACATATGTGATTGTACAGTGCCGCTTAGCCACATGGCAAGACTCGGGAGGGACGGAGCACTATTTGCATCCTCAAGCTCAGATTTTTCTAGAATAGTTCGCCGGCGTATATCTAGAGCCCCTAAGTGTTAGAAGAGCAGTATCGTGACCCCATTTTGGAAATTATACTAATTTTGACTTTATGGGTGTTTTCCAGAAACAAGAAGTAGTGGATGTTCCTGAGTGAAAATTGCAAACTGCCATTGTAGTGCCCAGTAAGTTGTAGTCACCAGGACGTTGTAGTGCCCAGTACATTGTAGTGGCCAGCTCATGCTTCTGGAGACAAGTACCTGTAAATTAGGTGGACTGTCATCGCTACAGAAATGCCAAACATATGGAAGCTAAATGTGGTTTAGGCACACTGTGGGGTTTAGAAGGGAGGGGGCATTTGGATTTGGGAGAGCACAATTTGAATTTCTTTGGGGGGGCAAGAAGACATTTTTCTTTTCCAGAGCCTTTGTACTACCCATAATGTGGAAGCCCCCTATCTTTTTGTTAACAGATGATGGACTTGAGTTGAGACTTGTGTTTTTTGTGGATTGAGTTGAAGTTTTATTGGGAACATTTTACATAACGTTTGGGATCACATTTATCCGGCGCTCTACACTGAGCACTAACATTGGGGTTTCTATCTAAATCTCCAAGTGACGTGATTCAGATGAAACCCCCCCAAGGGACCCATTCAGTATAATGAGGCATCAGAGTTACTCTGAACTCCATCTGGCCTCTAATCAGTGTTGTCTTTCTTTTCGGAAGAGCACAAAACTGGCAGACCACACAGCACAGTGCCTCCATCTGCATCATTATAGTGAATTTTCCTCTGGGGGTTCTGTCTGAATCATGTATTTCAGAGATTTACACGGAAACCCTGATGTAAGCGCTCAGTGCAAAGCGCAGGATAAATGTGAACCGAGCCTTACTGCAATCTTTGGAAAGCAGAATGAAAAAATCAACAGCAGGTAAATAATTGGTTTTATTTAATTTTTATGCCATTCCTCGTGATGTATAAGTGGTTAGACGACTTTATTCTTCGGTCCGTTGCGATTACAGCAATACCAGATTTGTATAGTTTTTTTTTTATGTGTAGCTGCTTTCACGCACTAAAAAAAGTTTTTTATTGCTTTTTGCATCCGCATATATAGATAACTATAATTTTTCCATATTTTGGCTGATGTAATGTTCAGGCTTATTTTTTGAGGGATGAGTTGACGTTTTTATTGGTATAATTTTCAGGCACATGACATTTTTTGATCACTTTCTATTCTGATTTTTGGGAGGCAGAATGAACAAAAACCAGCAATTTTAGAATTGTTTCTTTTTTGGGGGGGATTTATGCCGTTCCACGTGTGGTAAAATTGATAAGGCGGCTTTATTCTTCAGGTCTGAACGATTACAGCAATACCACATTTACATTTTTTTATGTTTTGGCACTTTTACACAATAAAAACTATTTTATAGAAAAATATATTTTTGCATCTCTTTATTCTGAGAGCTATAACTTTTTTCTTTTTCCAGTGACGGAGCTGTGTGGCAGCTTGTTTTTTTGCAAGACAAGATGACATTTTCAGAGATACCAATTTTATGTACATTCGTCTTTTTGATCACATTTTATTCCACTTTTTTCGGCTTTAAGATGATAAAGCATAGCATTTTACCCAATTTTTTTTTTTTTTTATGATGTTCACTGTATTGGTTAACTAGTGGAATAGTTTTATAGGTCGGGTCAATCTGAATGCGGCGATACCAATTATATGTAGAGGCGCGTCGCAAAGAAGGAAGTTGTTTCTACTGTGGTAGTTCTGAGCATCTGATCCGTTCCTGTCCTAAGAAGTCGGGAAACTCCAGTGCCTAGGTTCGGTAGGAGAGGCCACCCTAGGTAGAGAACATTCCTCTCCCTCATTGCAAATCTCGGTCTCCGTGTCCTGCGGAGCAATAAAATTTTCTGGACTCTGTCTATTGGATTCCGGAGTCGCCGGGAACTTTAACCAGCAGGCGCTTGTGGAACATTACCGCTTACCTGTCCAGCGTCTTTCTGACCCTTTGTGTGTGACCGCCGTCGATGGCAAGCCACTGACTGAACCCGTCCACCTCCAGACCGAGCCTGTGGAACTCTGGGTAGGTCTAATGCACTCAGAAAGAATCCGTTTTTATGTGTACTCTGGTTTGTCTCACCCCTTGCTTTTAGGTCTGCCATGGTTCCAGATACATGAACCGGTTCTTAATTGGAGAACAGGGGAGATTCTGCGTTTTGGAGATTCCTGTACGGACCGTTGCGTAACCCGGATTGAACCAGTTTCGTCCTCTGTCCAACCTGCTATATTGCTAGGATTACCATCCTCGTGCTGGTCCTTCTCGGATGTCTTCGGGAGAAAGGAGGCGGAGAGACTTCCTCCTCACAGGTCGTATGACTGTCCGATTGATCTTCTTCCCAGTACGTCTCCTCCCCGTGGGAGAGTTTACACTCTTTCCCAAGCAGAGACTCAAGCTATGTTGGACTACATCCAGGAGAATTTGGCTAGAGGATTTATCCGAAAATCTTCTTCACCAGCAGGAGCAGGATTCTTCTTTGTGAAGAAAAAAGACGGATCCTTCCGGCCCTGTATTGACTACCGGGGTCTAAACCAGATCTCGGTAAAAAACAGGTATCCATTGCCTAACTCCTTTCATGTTTCCCTCCTCAAACCAGTAGTTTTGAGCTCCTTCTTTAAAGGACCCGGGTACCACTCCAGATCTGGTCTCTGAGGATGTTTTTGAGGTAAAGCATATCTTGGCCACTAAGAAAGTAAGAGGTAGGACCTATTACCTGGTGGACTGGAAGGGCTTTGGTCCTGAGGAGAGATCTTGGGAGCTTAAAGAAAACATCCAGGCCCCTCTCCTTCTTAAAAAATTTCATGCAGGCTTGAAAAAGAGGGGGCGTAAAAAAGGGGATACTGTTACACCCGGTCCCCGTGCTGGCTCTGCTCCTTGTTCTGGTCACTCACCTACTGCTTTTCATGCTGTCCCTGTGCAGCAGCGAGCTCCCTGTCTGAGGTCTCAGCGTCCTGCTCTCTCTCCCTCGCCCATTTCCTGGCGTGCTGTCAGCAGATCTTCAGAGAATACTATTAGGACGCGAGCGCGTATTCCTCTGGTTTCTTAAAGGGACAGCATGCATTTTTTAAATTTAGTAATTATCCAATGGCAGCGCACTGATTACTATTTCTGATCTCTCCTACACTGGGAGAGCTCCAAAGCAATGAGTATCTACCATTGCTACATCCAGTTCTGTCTCTGACCTGTCTGCACTGGGTTAGCAGTCTCTGTGCATTTGCTCATACTATTTGTCTCCACAGAGTATCGGTATCCTGTATCCTGCTATCCCTGACAACCGCTGCAATCACTTGTGCAAGTGTCATCTCGTTCCGTCAACAGCCATCCGAATCCGTGGACTGTGACAAGGTTACTGGGGCCAGCTTGCTACCATCTACCTGGAACCAGGACCTTCCTCACCTGTGTCTACCTCTCCACGGTCTCTTCCATTATATCTGTTACCCCTTCTGGTCCTGTTGGGACAGCTGCCACGTGTCCGGGGTCTAACTGAGTACCCGGGCTCACTATTTACGCCGCCTTCGGAGCCCCCCAGACTGTGGTCCCGAGGTTCCACTTCAAAAATAAAAAATGAATGTGAACTTCACCATCTCTGCCTCAGCTTCCATTCGTTACAAGGGGGAGTACTGGAGCAACGAGTATCTACTCTTGCTAAACCAGTTCTGTCCTTGCTCTGTCTGTGCTGTTATAGCATTCCGTTTGGCACAATGCGCATACTGTTTGTCTCCTCAGAATATCAGTGACCTGTTGTTCGGCTATCCTAGATGACATCTATACCTATACACTCAAGTGCCATCCCGTTCCACCACTCGCCGTCAAAACCCGTGGACAAAGCTAAAGTTGCTGGAACAAGCTTCCTACCATCTACCCGGAACCTGACTATCTTCGCCAGAGTCAGCTTCGCCTCATATTCGTGTTGTCCGCCGGTCAGCTCCACAATATCTGTAATATCTGTTTACCCGTTTGTCCATGTGTCCGGGGTCTAACTGGAGGTAGCACCTGTGTCCCCCAGGTATTCCACTCTGGTCCTGTTCGAGGGACCTTACTACGGATACCTGGGGCTCACTAGTCACACCCCCTTTGGAGCCCCCCGGACCGAGGTCTCGAGGTTCCACTCAAAAAATAAAAAACAAATGTGAACTTCATCACATGTGCCTCCACTACCATTCGTTACAGTGCGTCTAATAATGCGTATGTAGGAAGACGAACTGGGATAGGGCAGCTTCTTGTGTGTCTGGGTCGGAACCATCGGGGCTGTCACCAGTGTTGCTGGGGGAAGGACTTTCTGACCGGAGAAGACCTTTGCACCTGACTGCAGGTGGCGGGGTGGGGATAAAAGGAGCTGAACGCGCAAAAACTGGGCTTCTGGTGGGAAGACAGGGAAGGTGCAAGGAGAAGGTTGACTCTGTCTTCACTGTTACATACCAACCAGCAGGCCTATGCTGCCGCCTATCCTCTCCTACGCGCACTACTAGTGTAAAGATAGAGCCAAGCACGTTGCAGACTTCTGTTCCCATGAGCTCTGACTGGTCAGCACCCCTCACAGTAACTGACAATACTGACCTCGTGCAACACACTGATGCAGTAGGCCCTGCTTTGAATTTCACTCCGGGACTTTGTGCCACACTTGCGGTACCATCTTCTTCTTCCCATACGACACCATGTACCAAGACCTGGAGATCGTGACTGGAAAAACCAGGAAGCGCTGTTTTGGTACCGAGACAGTGCTTCAACTTCATCCGGGATCGTTTCAGAGACGTCTTGCGTCACTTGCGTCGACATCGTGGGATCTTTCAACCTCTTCAGTCTGGGAGCCACAGACTGATAAGTTTATTCATTTCTACTGATTGTTATTAACCTTCTTCACTGTTTACCTCCCCTGTATTTGTATTATTACTATATTTCTGCCTACTCCCTGCGTGGATTATTTACTGACAAGTATTTCCTGCATAAAGTACCCGTTCACTCTTGCTCTGCCTCCTGCTCATCACTGCATCCCGCGTTCCTGCTAGTACCTTACACGTATATACCTTTCCTGTACCGTTGCTGCAGGCTGGGTTGAGGGGGTGCCCGGCGGTGCTGCTGGGGTGTCCGCCGATGCTGTGGGGGTCTCCGGCCATGCTGCGGGGTCTCCGATGCTGCAGGGGGCTCTGCCGACATTTTGTGAAA
>VIAB01001245.1:96269-118750 GCA_009801035.1 Oophaga pumilio
AGGAACTCACCCATAGTGGCAATTGTTACACAGAGACGCGCCCCTATGATGGGGCTGCATTATACTCTATGAGGAGGGCTGCAATATACTCTGAGGTGGGCTGCAGTATACTCTGAGCAGGGCTGCAGTATACTTTATCAAGGACCATGGGGAGAGCATTATACTGTATGTACTATATGTGACCTGCATTATACTGTATCGAGAACTGTCTGTACCCATCATTCTTCCTCAGCTGGAGTAAAGAGGCCGGGAAACAAGAGTCGAACTAATTCAATTTTGTCTATCATGTTCATTTATTTGCCTGAACTCAGCACATGTAAATACAACCAAAATGTTTCTAGGAGATGGTGCAATATGTGAGCATTTGGGGACCCACTTTAAATTTTTTCCCAGGGCCTCACTTTGTCTAAAACCGGCCCTGGCCCCATGATCCCCGCCCAGCTGTGCAAATATGTTTTCTCTAAAATTATGCAGTGTTTCAGGATAAAATATAACAGCTTGCAATAGCCCAGCCCTGTGATTCGGACAGCATGAATCAGATGACAGGATCCCTTTACATAGAGGTACCAGGTCAACATTAAAAACACAAATAACTCTGCCTAAGCCTTCATCATTGTTCTCCAACTAATGATGTTCACAAGGATAACCAAGTCAATGGCATAGCTTTTAAAAGCTCTGGTATAAAATTTCCCCAGGTACGTCCTATTACATCACTTATAGACGCGCATATCCGCAGCATTAATTCACTGGCATATTCTATGGCCTAACAGTATAAGCAATAGCTTGGCTTTCAATCTGTATGGAGTCAATGAGCTGATGCATATATCTGTATTGAGCACATGTCACAGGAGCCGGTGTAGTTAATATTGCACATGTCTAAGGACTTACTGTGGTCTCCCAGAAATTCCTTATTAGTCAATGGTTTAATCAGCTGGATGAAACATTCACTGTGAGCCCAGCCCTTTACAGTAACAAAGTGTTGAACCCACAGACAATAATTATAAAATATTTGGGTAGACTCAATAAGACACTCATCATGATGAAATGGTTAGTAACGTGCACCATATCTGTTTGGGAATTGCTAAACAGTTAAAGCTATGAAATTTGTAGCAGAAAAAATAGTAGTCAACAACCTCTAAATTTCCAAGCCTAATGTCTCTAGATTTTGTAAATAATTTTGAAAAGATAATACTTTCCTAAAATGGAAAAATGGAATGGCATTTAGAATCAGAAGTTATCTCTGAAATGTTTACTTCTGCACTCCAGACTAATCATTCACTTTGACTGCTCCCAAGCAGAATAAATGCAATGTTTTATATCATCCATCTCTCAAAAAAAAAAATCTATACAGGATCCTAAAATCTGTACACTTTTTTTACTAGTCATAAAGTAGATGGTTCTATAATGCACAGTGAATATTGAGTAGACTAAAAAATTGCGGTGTAAGTTTCCATCTAATAATATACATAATAATTCAGGTGCTTCTCACAAAATTAGAATATCATCAAAAAGTTAATTTATTTCAGTTCTTCAATACAAAAAGTGAAACTCATATTATATAGAGTCATTGCAGAGTGATCTATTTCAAATGTTTATTTCTGTTAATGTTGATTATTATGGCTTACAGCCAATGAAAACCAAAAAGTCATTATCTCAGTAAATTAGAATACTTTATAATGCCAGCTTGAAAAATTATTTTAAAATCCGAAATGTTGGCCTACTGAAATGTATGTTCAGTAAATGCACTCAATACTTGGTCGTGGCTCCTTTTGCATCAATTACTGCATCAATACGGCATGGCATGAAGGCGATCAGCCTGTGGCACTGCTGAGGTGTTATGGAAGCCCAGATTGCTTTGATAGCAGCCTTCAGCTCATCTGTATAGTTTGGTCTGATGTCTCTCATCTTCCTCTTGACAATACCCAATAGATTCTCTATGGGGTTAAGGTCAGGCGAGTTTGCTGGCCAACCAAGCACAATGATACTGTTATTTTTAAACCAGGTATTGGTACTTTTGGCAGTGTGGACAGGTGCCAAGTCCTGCTGGAGAATGAAATTTCCATCTCCAAAAAACTTGTCGGCAGAAGGAAGCATGAAATGCTCTAAAATTTCATGGTAGATGGCTGCGTGACTTTGGTCTTGATGAAACACAGTGGACCTACACCAGCAGATGACATGGCTCTCCAAACCATCACTGATTGTGGAAACTTCACACTAGACCTCACGCAGCTCGGATTGTCTGTCTCTCCATTCTTTCTCCAGACTCTGGGACCTTGATTTCGAAATGAAATGCAAAATTTACTTTCATCTGAAAACAACACCTTGGACCACAGAATAACAGTCCAGTTGTTTTCTCCTTGGCCCAGGTAAGACGCTTCTGGCGTTGTCTATTGGTCATGAGTGGCTTGACACAAGGAATGCGACACTTGTAGCTCATGTACTGGATACATCTGTGTGTGGTGGCTCTTGAAGCAATGACTCCAGCAGCAGTCTATTCCTTGTGAATCTCCCCCAAATTATTGAATGTCCTTTTCTTAACAATCCTTGCAAGGCTGCGTTTATCCCAGTTGTTTGTACACCTTTTTCTACCACACTTTTTCCTTTCACTCAACTTTCCATTAATATACTTGGATACAGCACTCTGTGAACAGCCAGCTTCTTTATCAATGATCTTTTGTGGCTTACCCTCCTCGTGGAGTGTGTCAATGACTGCCTTCTGAATATCTGTCAAGTCAGCAGTCTTCCCCATGATTGTGGAGCCTACTGAAACAGAATAAGGGACCTTTTTAAAAGCTTAGGAAGCCTTTGCAGGTGTTTTTGTTAATTATTCTAATTTACTGAGATAATGACTTTTGAGTTTTCACTGGGTGTAAGCCATAATCATCAACATTAACAGAAATAAACACTTGAAATATATCATTATTTCTAATGACTCTATATAATATGAGTTCACTTTTTGTATTGAAGAACTGAAATAAATGTACTTTTAGATGATATTCTAATTGTGCGAGAAGCATCTATTCTATTCTAACCTGTCAGTGTGAATTTACTGTATGCGGCACATGATTCGCCGGCTTTTCAAAGGAGATCGGTGTGTAAAAATCGGACAGAACTCGCATGATCTGAGTGCTGTGCGACTTTTTTCTCGCACCAATAGGCTTCCATTGGTGAGTCTCGGCCGAGTCTCGATTACAATCACAGCCTGCTGCAATTTTACACACACGCCGAATAGGGCTGAGAAAATAAATGCTGATGTGAACTGTACCATAGATTAACACTGGGCCGAGTGCTATGCGATGTTTTCTCGCATAGCACTCGGCCGTATTCTACGGTAGTGTGACGCCGGCCTTATGTTTAAACATGGATGTGTGAATGAGGCCTTAAAAGAAGTAACATACATTCTTATGGCATTTTCAGTTAGGAAGACGCTCAATACTTTACAATAGAAGTAAATAGGGAGGTTTAAAAGATGCTCTGGCATATTTTTTTTTAGCTTTTTCAGCATTTTTGCTTAAAACAAATGCTAAATAATTGTTTAATGGGATTTTAAAAAAATCCTGCAAATAGGCAATAAAAGAAATCACAAAAATACTAAAAAAAAGCAAAAAAACAAATAAACAAAAAACGCTAAAGGTAATGCGTCAGGATTTCAAACCTTTAGTGAAAAAATATAATACTGGTGTTGTTGACTGCCAGAAAAAGACACAGTGTGAACATACCCTGTGATTTTATAGTGACATTAGGAACTATTTTCAGTATCTGCTGGTGTTAAAACTGCAATTGACTATCTCCTACTCAGACTGGACAGTTGTAGTAGTCCTTTTTGTAATAACACAAATATGGTATGTTAAACATACATCAATAAATATTATTATAATATTATAAATGTCTAGCAAAAATAAATATCTGCAACATACTAAAGCTAAATATTTTAGAGAATAAGTGTCTAGAAGACATCTCTGTCCAGAACAGTTGTGTTTTTTTGCATAACGATTGAATGCAGATATACACACAATAGCTGTACTGTGAATTAGATTTTAAGAAATATTATGCATGTGCTGCAGAGAATATCCATAGAATAAATTGATCAGTGATGCAAATTTTAAATTTGCAGCATGTCAATTTATGTAGTGATTGTCATTGTTTATTTCACCCATAGAATATGCACTGAAGTGCGTAGAATCAAGCTCTCCTAAACATGGCCCACCTTGTACTGCTGCATTTATCTCTTTTTCTGCTAATCTTATTGCAATTCACTGTATGTCTTCTCCTGTCTCTTTTCACTATGGCCTCTGGAACGCATGGTCAGTGTGAACCAAACTCCCCTACATTCATGACTTCTTTATTTCAAATTCCCTTAACATTCTGGGTCTTACTGAAACTAGGATCCAAGATTTTGACAACACTTTAGCTGGTGATATCTTGTATGGTGATCCATATTTTTCCATACCCCTAGATATGAAAACAGACAAGCTTGAGGTGTTGTCATACTTCTTTTATCAAAATGTGCATCTCAGGTTATCCCCTTACCATCACTTTCATTCTCCTCTTTTGAAGCCCACATTGTCATACTTTTCAAGCCCTTTTACCTGCAGGTGACAAACCCAACCAGTTGCTGTAATCCTTTGCAACCTGGCTTCCACACTTTCTTTTCTGTGATATTCCCAGTCTCATCGCGTGGGATTTCTAACATACCTGTTGATAATCCACTCTCCCCATCTGTCAATCATGTATCTGTGACTTTCTCTTTAGACCTTTCACAGCTTACTAACTCTCCAACTCATGAAGACTGGAATACACCCAACCTAGTTTTCTTTCGATTTTGCTTTGTGTATGTCTTTACTAACACTCCTCTCTCGCTTTTTGACCACAATCTTCTTTGCTTTTCTGATATTTGTTTCACTTATGACTCCCCTACATACCACACAAACAGGAATCCATAGTTGTGGCCAAAGGTTTTGAGACTGACACAAATTTTGGACTTCACAAAGCTTGCTGCGTCAGTGTTTTTAGATCTTTTAGTCTGATGTTTCAATGGTTATTCAAGTTTTGAGTCTTAATTCTCAAGGCTTCAGTAATATGCCCTGATATCCTAGATATCAACTTGAAATCTTCAAAAATAAGAGTCAATACTAGAGATGGGGAAATGGATGGATTTGTGTGACTCCACTCCGGCTGGAAGGCTCACAAATCTCTTGCCTTTCTGGATACTTATTTCAGTAGCCAAGGCAAGTTCAATGTCATAATTTGATGTAACCCACAGCTTTTCAAAAGCCGTGTCGGGAATCTTTGAAGATAAGAGATTTGCAAGCCTACTGTCTAGAGGCTACTGAACTAGAAAAAACAAAGTTAAGCTCACTGTGATAGACATCTTGGTGAGTTTGGAGCATGGAAACCGCCGTGTCAGGGCGTGAAGCAATCACGGGTGCTTTGTCACCAGAAATGCGTCGATATTGCACTTCATGAACTGCTTACTCTGATGTTTTTTATCCTCTATTGAACATGTTTCTCAGTGAATAAAGGATCACACTTTTTTCACTATTTCGTTGAGCTGGATCCTTCCTTTTACTTGATTGCTACTGAACTAGCCAGTGTACTGGAGTCCCATGAATTGATCCACCCATCTCTTGTCAGCACTTTAAATATTGAGTCTTTGCATAAACTTGATGGATTTGTCAATCTCTTACCTTTGGGAATCCTCAGTGCAGCTTTTGAATAGCCAGGGAAAATAATGTTGCTCAGCCCTGGCTAAACAAAAGCCATTCCAGTGATCCTCGAACCTAAGAGATTCACGAGCCTCCTGTCCAGTCACCAGAGGCTACTGATATAGCTGATTGATTGGAGTCCCAAAAATCGATCTGCCCATCTCTAGTCAACACTGTAAATATGGAGTCTTTGTATAAACTTGATGCATTTATCAATAAATATAATAACTTGAAATGCTTATAGTTGTACTTCAGTAACAATTTGAAATATTCTGATAAGAGAGGTCTCAATAATATTGACTAATAAATGCAAACCTCTATTTAAAACAATATATACTTTATTAGTACATTTTTTAAAAATATGGACTACCAGTCCAGTATGAGAACATACAAACAAAAATAACACAATGTAAACTTATAGTGATAACAAACCACAGGTATTTCTTCACTCACCCTGTTAGGACACCTGATTCTCAGTCTCTACCTACCAGCGGAGGTTGGCACCCTAGTATGTTCGACAGTTGCGCCCCTGCTCTTCGGTGGCTGTCCATAGAACCCCTTGTGTGGCCTAATATATATATATTGAAAATTGTGTATACCAGATATTTATAGACACAAAATGGTGGTGCCTAACTGGGTTACTACTCCCATAAACCTATGCCTGCTGCCACTAATATAATAGTGGTAGATGAGAGTATTCAACAGTCTGCACCTGCGGTGTAAATAAATAAATTAAAAAAATTACAAGGGGGGGTCTTTCTATTTTTGATAACCAAATACAAACCTCAGCTGTCGGCTTTATCATGGCTGGTTATCAAGAATAGATGGGTCCCCACACCGTTTTTTTAAACTATTTAAATAAATAATAAAGAAAAACAGTGTGGGGTCCCCCCATTTTTAATGACCAGTCGAGCTAAAGCAGACAACTGGGGGCTGGTATTCTCAGGCTGGTAAGAAACCATGGATATTGGCCCCCCAGCCTAAAAATAGCAGCCCCCAGCAGCCCCAGAAAAGGCACATCTATTAGATGCGCCAATTCTGGTGCTTTGTCCATCTGTTCCCACTTGTCCTATTGTGGTGGCAAGTGGGGTTCATATTTGTGGGGTTGATGTCATCTTTGTATTTTCAGGTGACATGAAGCCCACAGGTTAGTAATGAAGAGGCGTCTATAAGATGCCTATCCATTACTAACCTCATAGTCATATGGTCAGTAAAAAATAGCCACAACAAAGTCCTTTATTAGAAATAAAAATACACACTATTTTACAAATTTATTTAAAAATAACAACTACAGTTATACTCACCTTACCCCCATTCCATTGAAGCCCTGGTTCCCTGTAAAAAAAAAAGAAAATAATAAACAAAAATACTAACCTAACCCCTATTCCATTGAAATCCTGGTATCCTGTAAAAAAAAAAAACATGAAAAAAACAACAATATCCCTCACCTGTCCGACATACCATCTTATGCCGTAATCCATTTATGTGATATTCGGTTTTCAACCTGGACGGTGCCAAGATGTCCAGGCTGAAAACCATGGGAGAATGAGCTGCTGCCGGAAAACTAAGGAGCCTGGGTTGCGGAAGGTTAGCAACCTGGGTGTACATATTTCCTCTGTGGGTAGGTCTCAATGTTTTTTGCCGGCTGAGATCCATCTTGCAAAAGTAAGGTGGTTATCTCAGCCTTTCTGGACAGTGGGGTGGGTTTTAATATGATTGACATCCAGTATCCAGGGTCTCAAGCCACAAACTGTCTAGACCAATACCCATAATCGCCATTTACGCTGCACCCTTGAGCCAGGGAAATTTTACTGAGGTTGTTTGAGTGATACATCTACAGGTAGGGGCCATGCACTTGGAATTGATTGCTATGTGCTAGAGGGCTTGCCCTCTCCTGTGGCTCTAGGACTACCTTGGCTTACGGTGCACATTTCCATAGTGGACTGTATGACTAAAGAGCTGGTAAGGTGGAGCAAGTACTGTCTTGAATTCGCAGTGATTAACCACTGTCATGAGTCTACTGGCAAGTCCCCATTCCTTGGGACATATTTATTTCATCCTCAGTTCTGGACTTTCAATATGAATTGTTCTTCAGGAGTATCTGAAGTGGAACATTTTTCATCATCTATTACATCAGTGTGGCAAGGTGTCTAAATATAAGAGTGTGGTTGATCGGAGATGTTTCGTGGGTCCGGACCTGTGTGTTGGTGATTTGGTGTGGTTGTCTTCCAAGAACATTAAGATGAAGGTTCCTTCTTGGAAAATTGGACCAGGTTCATCGGTCCCTATAAGATTGTGGCTGTCATCCAGTAGCATTTCGCCTTAACACCCACTTTTAGGATTTGTAATGTTTTTCACTGATCTCTACTCAAAAAATATTGTGTCCTTTGTGTCCTCTTAACCATTCCCACCACCACCTCCCCCGGTCTTTGTTGATGGGAATTTGGAATTCGTCGATCTCTTCAGTAGCTGGTTCACTGGAAGGGTTACGGTCCTGAAGAAAGAATGTGGGTAACCAGCATCTGACATCCATGAATTCAGGTTGATCCGTATTATTCGAGAAGCACACCCTCATAAACCAGGCCCTGAGGTTCCTTTTAGATAAGGGGGTACTGTCACGTGAATACCGTGACAGAGAGGGGCCAGAAGACCGCCCTGTCTGGTTTCACGCACTCCTGCACTGGTTAGAAGTACTTCACCATCATATTAAACAGTAGTTTTTTCCTTGCAAGCAGTGCAAGGGTTAATCTGTTCAGTTGAAGATCCAAGAGCTTTGCTGCATGGATTCTCAGCTGTTCAAGGTTGGCCACTCCCCTCTGCTATATATGTTTGTCTCTGGCACATAAGGAATGCCAGTGTTAGTTCTTACTGCCTAATTCAGGAGCTGGAGGTGTACAGTCATGGCCAAAAGTTTTGAGAATGACACAAATATTATATTTTCACATGATCTGCTGCCCTCTGGTTTTTATGTGTGTTTGACAGATGTTTTTATCACAGACAGAAATATAATTGCAAACATATGAGTAACAAAAGCTTATATTGACAGTTAAAATGAGTTAATGCAGCAAGTCAATATTTGCAGTGTTGACCCTTCTTCTTCAGGACCTCTGCAATTCTCCCTGGCATGCTCTCAATCAACTTCTGGACCAAATCCTGACTGATAGCAGTCCATTCTTGCAGAATCAATGCTTTCATTTTGTCAGAATTTTTCGGTTTTTGTTTGTCCACCCGTCTCTTGATGATTGACCACAAGTTCTCAATAGGATTAAGATCTGGGGAGTTTCCAGGCCATGGACCCAAAATCTCTGTTTTGTTCCCTGACTAAGCCATTTAGTTATCACCTTTGCTTTATGGCAAGGTGCTCCATCATGCTGGAAAAGGCATTGTTGATTGCCAAACTGCTCTTGGAGGGTTGGGAGAAGTTGCTCTTGGAGGACATTCTGGTACCATTCTTTATTCATGGCTGTGTTTTTAGGCAAGACTGTGAGAGAGCCGATTCCCTTGGCTGAGAAGCAACCCCACACATGAATGGTTTCAGGATGCTTAACAGTTGGCATGAGACAAGACTGGTGGTAGCACTCACCTTGTCTTCTCCGAATGAGGCGTTTTCCTGATGTCCCAAACAATCGAAAAGGGGATTCATCAGAGAAAATAACTTTACCTCAGTCCTCAGCAGTCCACTGCCTGTACCTTTTGCAGAATATCAGTCTGTCCATGATGTTTTTTCTGGAGAGAAGTGGCTTCTTTGCTGCCCTCCTTGAGACCAGGCCTTGCTCCAAGAGTCTCCGCCTCACAGTGCGTGCAGATGCACTCACACCTGCCTGCTGCCATTCCTGAGCAAGCTCTGCACTGCTGGTAGCCTGATCCCGCAGCTGAAACACTTTTAAGAGACAGTCTTGGCGCTTGCTGGTCTTTCTTGGGCGTCCTGGAGCCTATTTGGCAACAATGGAACCTCTCTCCTTGAAGTTCTTGATGATGCGATAGATTGTTGACTGAGGTGCAATCTTTCTAGCTGCGATACTCTTCCCTGTTAGGCCATTTTTGTGCATTGCAATGATGACTGCACATGTTTCTTTAGAGATAACCATGGTTAACAGAAGAGAAACAATGATGCCAAGCACCAGCCTCCTTTTAAAGTGTCCAGTGGTGTCATTCTTACTTAATCATGACAGATTGATCTCCAGCCAAGTCCTCATCAACACCCACACCTGTGTTAATGGAGCAATCACTGAAAAGAGGTTAGCTGGTCCTTTTAAGGCAGGGCTGCAATGATGTTGAAATGTGTTTTGGGGGATAAAGTTAATTTTCTAGACAAATATTGACTTTGCAAGTAATTGCTGTTAAGCTGATCACTCTTTATAACATTCTGGAGTATATGCAAATTGCCATTAGAAAAAGTGAAGCAGTAGACTTTGTAAAAATTAATATTTGTGTCATTCTCAAAACTTTTGTCCATGACTGTAGTTCATGGTTGGAGTTAGTGTTTGAAGATTGTTATTTGGAGTTTTGTCTGTGTGCACATCCTCATCCTCTGCTATTTGGTTTCTCCTTAATTTTACTCCCCTGTATACAACTCTGTTGTTTGGTGTGTGTATTTTGTATGGTTGATATTTTAATTTATCCCTGTCCGTCTTCCCTTGTTTGTGTGTTTCTATACACTTCAGCTTCCCACTACCCTGGGTGGGTGAAGGGACAGATCAGGGTAGATATAGGGGCAAACCATCTCCGCTTTCAGGAGAAATCCAAGGGGACAAGGATAGACCAGGGCATCCGCAGTTCTAGGGACCTGTTTGCCCCCAACGTCCCAACACCTTCATGACATTATCCCCATCTATCATCCTACCCATGCTCTACATTCTGCTAATGATCTAAGGAAAACATCTTCCATAATCCAAACTTTCCACTCCAATTTTTTAGACATGTTTTGTATTGCAACAGTCCTCTGAAATGCACTACCCTAGACAATCTGGTTAATTCCTAGTATACATGTTAACCGTGCCCTAAAAACCCATCTCTATAGATAGGCATATCACATCACCGCTCCAATCTAATGTGCTTTGTTTTACTTTCTAAAATTTTCTCAGAATCAGGTCCTATGATCTGCTCACTCACCCTACATGCACTCAGTAGCAATTTGTATCTGTACACATAAAGATACTGGCGGCTCTTGACTGTCATATGCAGTTTTACTTGAATACCCTTATTTATTATAATGATGGCTGGACTATACACGACAGGCAGTTCTAACTTTTTGTATCACCCCTATTTTCTTACATATTGTAAGCTTGTGATCTGGGTCCTCACTCCTTTTGTTTAGGCCAAGTTCACACTGGGTGTTTTTGCTGCTTTTTTATGCTGATTTTCCGCTGCGTTTTACAGTACCAGCTATGTCTATGAGATTTCAGAAATCTCATGCACACAGCTTGATTTTTTTTTGTCATCAGTATTTTGTGCTTTGCGTGTTTTTTTGGACATATAGCATATCACTTCTTCAGCATTTTTTCAGCGTTTTTCACCCATTGAATTGAATGGAAGAAAACGCATGAAAAAACGCACCAAAACCACAAGATTTTAGAATTATTTGTTACTCTGTAATGTTTGATATTGTTTGTACATGCACCCTCCAAATTGGAAAGTGCTGCAGAATTATTATTAAGCTACGAAACTAGTGTATAAAGTATAAGTGTGCTATGTTGTTCATTCACTTGTAGGGTGCACTGTCCATCTCAGAATATGGCAGCCTTGGCAAGGGAGGAGGACACTTGAATTATTGAAGCCCTAAACTTCCTCCCTGCTGGTTGCTGCAGGAGTGAGCAAATAAGGATGTGCGAGAGGGAAATTCAGAGATACAGGGCTGTAGCTTCTACATCACGCTCAAATAAGGAAGTTCAAACTGTCTTTTTACCTGCAGAGGAATATGTGCTAGTTACTGTCCAGTGATTGCAACAGTAGTGTGCAGAATATACTATCGCTTGAAAGGGTTGACCAGTGAAAACAAGTGATAGCTTATTGATAGGTGTGGGCATGGCCCCTGGGAATCGCTCCCATTTTTAGAATGAAGCCACAGTATGCATACCTGATTGCTCCTCCATTCATTCTTTATGGGAATGCCGAAAAAAGTCGAGTGCACTGCTCACCAACCCAATATATGGAGCAGTGAGCAAGCGTGCACACTATCGCTACGTTCTAAAGGGGGATAAAAGTGCCCCGTTCTGACCAAACAGTGCGGATTCTATGGTCTGGATCCAATCAATAAGTTATCACCTACCCGTTGTTAAGTAATAGATTGTTTCTCGAGACAACCCTTTTAGAAAAGAGAGTAAAAAAAAAGGACATGAATGTGAGATAACAGTTTTTTTGAAACAGTAGTCTGGCTTAGCAAACAAATTCTTACGTGTTCCATTAAAGTGATTCTGTAACCAAATTTCTGCTATGCAATCTAAAGGCAGCATAGTGTAGGGACAGAGATCTTTATTCCAGCAATGTGTCACTTATTGGTCTGCACAGTATAGTTTTTGTAAAGTCCCTGTTTTCTCTGCCACAGATCTAGCAGTTAGAGTGTTGGGCTCTGTATAACCCCGCCCACAACACTGATTGGCTATAAGCTGCTAAACAGTTGTGGGGGCAGCATTACACAGAGGAGGAGGACTACATGGCAAGTGACACCTTGTCCTTTAGTAGTAATCTCCTGCTGATAAAATATTGATTGTATTGAAATTAGAAGAAGCAGCCCAGTAAGTAACACATTACTGGAATTAGCGCCTCTGCTATCAGATGAAATAGCAAAATCTTAGTGACACATTCCATTTATTGAATGTATTATTAAATTCTGTTCAGGATCCTCATCTATGAGTTAAAATGGAGAACGGCTGAGAACAATTTAAAAAAAAACATTTTGACTGACACTTTCACCACTGAGGACCCTGCAATTTAATATAGTGACACAAAGCTCATTGATTTAAATAAAGACCATGTAATGGACCTACATAGTGAGTAAACATTTGCAGCCTCTATGTTGTGTCTTTACAGGCAAATGAGCGATCAGTAAAGCAGAAGGCAGCAGCACTGGGTGAAGAATAGAGCTGGAATGACAGAGGCTTCCGATCAGATTTACAAATAGCTCTTCAGCCTCATTTTCATCTCAACTGAAATGCTGAGGAACGGACTGGCAATGTAAAGGTATTTCTGGAATTGTCTTCAAAAGAACTACAGGCGCCTATAAATAGTTTGGGGTGTGAAATTCTGCTGACAGATTCCCTTTAAGCTTTCTTTTAATTGCAGGCTGCAGATGGCGGATATTCATAGTCAAGCAGGTCCAATGTGGCAATAGGTAGGCTTAGTCAAGGTCGAAGAATCCATATAATTAGACAAGGTTTTGCTGAGGCTCAAAGTCAGTACATGGATAAATCAGATAATGCGAAGTGGAGACGTAGAAGGCTCAAACACCGGAACAAACAGACCACATGGATTACCGTAATTTACTTCTGATGGCCATCAGCAGCAGTGCAGCCATGGTGACAGCTTGGCCATTAGCAGTAGTGCGGCCATGACTGCTGACCCTCAGTTGGTCATTAGACACTGTGCAGACACGACTGTTCGCACCCCCGCTTAGAGATTGTACGACTGTGACCGATGTGGTTTAGATTCAGTGCAAGTGCCAAATCTCTCCACTCTCTTCATGACCAGTCGTCTGTACATTTAGTTCTACGTGAATAACTTATAACGCTGGTAGTACAAAGTAAGATTGTGGGAGATTGTTTATTAATGGCTCAGTGGTAAATGTTGCTAAAGAGATTCTGCATAAACCACACTATAATGTATTGTTCTGATCAATGGAGTGATTTTTATAGGAAGTCTCCGGCCATTATAGGGAACCTTCCCGATTGGTATATCATTTATTTTGCTGCAATAATTAGCTGACAAGTGGTTTTACGAATTTATCTGAAAAATAATTTACTAATACTATAAATTATTTTGTTGTCACGTAATTTACTAGATCCATAGTAAATTGATTAAAAAGTCTTGTTAGCATATTATCCTTAGGTAACTTGAACCTGTGATCATCCAATCGCTTTCGCTATGAACCTCAACACCACAGTACTGCTGTATATAGGAAAAATCACTGTCTACTATAAAATCCAGTCTTCAGCAGACCCCCTGGAAACTCATCAGCCCCAGCAAACACGTCACGGTGGTGTTAATGGGAGCTTAAATGATATTGTCAGAGATTGACAGCGGCATTTAACAGGATAACAGCCACGGGTGGAGCTCAGCTCCACAGGTGGAGCTCAGCTCCACGTGTGGCTATTAGAGGCAGATGATGACTGAATATCACAGCCACCCTCTGCTAGGAAACATATGGGCTCAATTCCTGAGCCTGCATCAAAGGCAGGAGCCGTCATATCATGTAACTGTACATCGTATATCGATAAGGGAATACATTATCCAAAACAAATTACATTCTGTGCTGCTAATGTTGGACATACTTATAAATCTTTTCATTATCTGTGATAAGAAATTGATATCCCAGATGAGACAATTGATTATGTGAACACAATAAAACTCGAACGTGGATACTGAGGCAGAACTTTAGCCCAGGTAAGAGAATGTATGAGAAAAGAAAGGAGGATCTGCCCGCTAGAACAGTACCTGTTGACAGTTCCTGCAATATATTATTGTCATATGATACTTTGTACTGCTGCACGGTAACTTTGGTTGTCTCTAAATCTGCCTGTAGAATCTGTGCTGCAGTATTGACAGCAGCTTCATGGCGTATATTGTTGTACCTATGATTCTGGGCGTAAAGGCAACCATGATATGGGTCATAGTAGACCAAGATTAGGTCTGCAGTGCACATAAAAGCCTGATAATGGGTCAAATATCTGTGTTGGAGGCAGAGTCAAGCAAAGCACAGCATAGCTCTGCTGGAAGTCTGCGCTGTTTTACACATTTATATGTCATCCAGCTTCCAGCACAGCTCTATGCTGTGTGGCTTGTCAGGAGCACATAGAGAAAGTGGCCTGCACTGCTGAGGAGAAACACTGTGCTGCTGATGAGAAATGGACTTTTTGCAGTATGAGAAGTTTGTCCATTCAGCTATGTGAAGCTGATTACACAGGCAGATGGAGAAAACAAAAGACACATGGTTACAAGAAAAATATTAACAATAAGTGTAATTGGTTTAACGCGACAGAGAGGAATCAGAAGACCTCAGGGCCTGATTTGTCCTACTCCTGCGCTGTTTAGAGGCACTTCACCTTCATATTAAATGGTACAGGTTTCTTTTACCAGTGCAGGGGTTAATCTGCTCAGTTGAGCACACTTGGAAGCTTTCCTGCATTAAGGCTCTCAGCTGTTCGCTGTTTGCCACTCCCATCTCCTATATATTCTGGGCCCTAGCAAGCACTCATTGCCAGAGCTAGCTTCATGCTGCATGGTTAGGAGATGGTGGTTTGTAGTTGTTGTTTGAGAAGTCGTTTGGTGGATTTATCTGACTGTTGCTAGGTTATGGCTGTGTGCTAAATCCCTTCCTTCTCCAACTTTGGTTTTACCCCATCCTCCATTCTCTGGTGTTTACCTCTGTTGTTTGTGAGAGTATATTTGTATTTTTCTTTATGCCTGTTTGTATTACCCTGCTAGTCTGGTTGGTATGTTACGTGCACTTCTACTCCCCTCTTCCCTGGGTGGGGTAAGGGTACAGACTGAGGGCGGATTCAGGAGGTAAGGCAAGGTACATGGCCTTGACGTCTTCACCATCAGAAGTGATCTGGGGAAAAAGGTGAGTGAGCCAGGGTGCCCCGAGCGGTAAGGACAAGGAAGGAGCCTCTGGTCCCAAGACACCCAACAACAGAATTGTGACAAAAAGTATAGATTTACTGCACTTTGTGACAAAATAATACCATTGTGGAAGTAACACTTTAAAGGAATGGGTGGCCTGGATGTCTTTATTTAATAATACTAAGCGTTACAAGAGTTAGATTTCTGCAATGGGACACTGATCCAGGAAACTAGCCTGATTGCATAATTTTGGAGTCGGAGAGGAATTTGTCCACTAATATGGGGCAACTAGTGTCTGTCTCGTGAGCTTTTTGTGTTCCTGTGGACCAACATGTTAAACTATAGATTAAACTTGATGCACCCATTTCTTTTCTCAACTGTACTCACCAATTGGCAAATGGCCCTGATGTACGCAATATGATAGAACAATGCATTAGCAAACTAAGACTGAAACAAAACATTTAACAATTGTAAATTTATTTTCATTCTAGAGACAATCACAGAGAGCTGTATGCCATTTGTTCAATCATACAGTTTAATAAATGGACTTCACTGGTAGGACTGATTTATTCTCTTAAAGTGAAAGAGAGTTAAAACATATCCTTTCTATATTCCTGCTGAAGCCTTGAACCTTTTAATAAATACAAAAAATATACACCAGTTATATAGTTATTAGACGAGTTAAGAATGCATGAAGAAAATTAATTTGTATCAATCCGGAAATGCAAAGCAAGAAATTTATAGAAATGGACCGATGCGTCAGTCATCCTGAAGGTGAAGGCGATATTACTAGTTCCCTGAAGACTCGATGATCAACTTGTTAGTGGTGTACAATTGCCCAATTGTAACCTGCAAATTAAAACAGAAACAATGTTATCACTTCATATGTCAAAAATAGAGAATCCAAACAGAAGAAAGCAAATAACACGTACTTCTCGGATCAAAGAGGTGACACAATGGTAACTATGTTCCTGCAATACTGGCGGCACTCAGTCATCCATATTTATCATCCAAGCATAAAGACTGAAGTCCCCGAAGCTCAGTCTTAAGAAGTAGCATCTCTTAGTGCTATATATCAACGCACAATAAAGGACAGGGACAAAGAGAACTTAGCGAGTGGCTGAAGGGCATTTTGTGTCAGTCTATGTTCTCAGGGCCCTGATTCATAAAAATGATCATAGGACTGACGCAAAATGTCTGTAGACCACTTTCCTGACCCCTCTATTTGCCCTAATATGTATCAATAAAAAAGAAGCTGATCATTTATTCTTTCTACCTGGTCAATCACAGCTAGAGACCATGCTTTATCCTAAAATGAAGAGTGACCAAGTTTTTGCTGTAGGGCAGTTAATATATGAGACACAATAGCAGCAATTAATCAATGTCTTAAAGAAAAACTGCTTATCACATCCAATCACAGCACAGCTTTCATCTAGAATTCTGTTCTTGAAAACTGAAAGTTTCTCATACTGTGTTTGCAAAATTAAAATAATCAATACCTGCCAATAGAAAGGCAAATTCACATATTCTAAATGTTGATTAATAAATTAATCATGCTAACGGCTCACACTTTGCAATATATTGTATCACATCATCTTATGCAAATTGCCTCTTCAGAGAGGAAGAGGAGTTGAACACTAGTGCCACATATTGGGGGTAACAATCCTAAAAGTCAATACTGACCCTTTAACAAGCCTTGCCACATAAGTTAGGATAAGAAAACTAAACAGATATTCAATTTGTGTTTCTGAGCGTTTGCCCCTCAGCAGTGCAAAGCAAGAGATCTGATTTAGGTAAGTGAGAGGCTGATATGAGGTCTAAGGAGGAACATTTCTCCTGTACTATACAATACCTTATGACTTATGCTCATGCACCATCTTATGTCCTTGCATGCGACTACAAGATCAGAACTCACTTCTTAGACTGCCTTTGGACAGTACAATATATTACAAAGTATTATCAATAAGGGTTTAGACCACATACGTCAAATTCTGGCCGGCGGGCCAAATCTGACCTGTAGGGTGAGTATATTTGGCCGCGATACCACGCATGTCACCCAAGTATATATGGCACCCCATGACCCCGCCATGCATTGCACGTTCACCTGGCATCACATGTTCAACTATTATCGGCATCCTATACAGTTAAAAGCAAAGATGGAGGAGGGATCATCAGCTGACGCTCCTTCTCCCATCATTCCACCTCTGCGTCTGAATTCTTAGTGCAGCAAGCGCGATGACATCATTACAATGCGCCCGCTATACTGACCTGTGCAGAGAATCTGAAGACACCATGAAGAGACCAGAGCAGTGGGGGTATGGGCAGAGGAGAGTATATGGGTCATTATACTGTATGGAGCACTATGTGAGGCCATTATACTGTATGGAGTACTATGTGGGCATTATACTGTATGGAGCTCTATGTGAGACCATTATACTGTATGAAGCACTATGTAAAGCCATTATACTTTATGAAGCACTATCTGGGGCCATTATAGTGTAAGAAAGGCAATGTAGTGCTCCATAATGTATGGAGGACTATCAGTGGCCCATTACACTGTATGGAGCACTATGTAAGGCCATTATACTGTATGGAACATTATGTGAGGCAATTATACTCTATGGAGCACTATGTGAGGCCATTATAGTGTAAGAAAAGCAATGTAGTGCCCCATAATGTATGGAGGACTAAGCGGGGCCCATTATAATGTGTGGAGCACTTTTGTGGCCATTATACTGCATGAGGCACTTTTTGTGAGTATTATACGGTATGGAGGGATTTATCTTGAGGATTGCGGGGGGATACAGTAGGGATATCATATCGTGCGTGTGGAGAGTACTGTAGAGGAATTCACTGTGGGGGTATCATACTGTGTTTGGCAGCACTTTTGTTGGCATCATACTTTATTATCTGTATTATTCAAGGTTTCACATATTTAAATTAGGCAATTGGGCCATATGCTTTTACTGCTCTTACATAACATATTAAGTAATTCCAAAATTTTATTCTATGACCTATTAGCTAAAATGTACTTTGTTCATGGGAAAACCCCTTTAAGTTTGTTTCCATATGAAAAAATTAGTAGTTATATTTGATGATTAAGAAAAACATCCTCAATTCTAGACATTTTTTTAATAAATATCAAGGTTGGCTGCCACTTTGTCCATGCTTTTAAATTTTGGCTCTGTGTATTTGAGTTTGACATCCCTGGTTTAGACCCTTCGTCATTGTTAACTTGTAAAATGGTAAAAAAATGTTGATTTATACAGATAACACCTCCACTGTGTGATGAAAATGGGTCCATGATAATATTTACTGAATATATGTCACATACAACAGACATCAACGTTTTCTTGCCAAGGAGCTATTGATGGACCTGGTTTCCTGACATGCACCTCTGTTTATATATTATTTTTAGTCATTTAGAATGAGTAAACTGAGAAAAATCACCCATATTACCAATTTATTGATAGTAAATTTGCAAATGCATTGAGTTCACTGATGTTTATTAGCTGTTGGCTTTCTGGGCTAGCAGAAAACCATGCTTCTTGACATGTTTAGGCCGTACTTTAATTACCGTATATCTCCATGCCGTGCCCATGTGCAGTGATCAATAGTAAGGGATCCAGGCACAGGGACGTGCACAGCGTTTCACAGCAGGCAATGTAAGAACATGGCGGCAGCTTACACAACCACCATCTGATCTCCACTACAGCACAGATGGATATGATCGCATTTTTTGTTTTTAAATTCACTTTCTTTCCCCAGACCAAATACACTTGCACGTAAGTTTACAAACGAAGCAGAGCGCCACTCCTGGCTGACTGCCATGTTCCAGAGGTCAATGTCTCAACATTTTCATAACAGTTCAGTTACCAAAAACAAACACGGCCCTGAAAATACACAATACCCTGCATACAAAAGAGGGACGGCGAGTCCAGACCGACTGCTGTCCAACAACTCGCTGTACAGAAGAATCAGAACTTTGCTCTGGAACAATCGATATCGGAAGCAATGAACTAAAGTGCTTTGCGGATCACACAGCAAACGTTCCATTTCGGGGTTAGTGGCCCTTTACATGATCACAAATGGGATTTATCACGTCCGAGCTTTATTAGCAGCTCTGCAATTCTTTTACCACTGCATGTTATACAGTTTGTGCTCTCATGGAATACACTCCCTGACAGAAGTTATGTCGCTTATCTGTTATGTAAATAACAGCTTATAACCGGACGTTAAATTCATCCATTGGTTGTATAAATTATTGTTTTAAAAGCTCAAACCCTCTGAAATGTGTTTTAGGGTTAAGAAAATAAATTGGCATCAATGCAGAAATATTGATCATTTAATGGACACAGAATGGTCAGATTTTGGCAAGACTAAAGTTTTGTCGCCCACAGAAAGTAATGTGATATTCAAACAAATAATTAGCTTAAAATACAAATATATGTTGCATAAAAATGGTGAATGAAGTTGTGGTGCTATTAGAATCATATTTAATATTTCGTGTGACTTTCATGAGCTTGAAGGACTGCATCCATGCGGTTCAACAATGATTCATACAATTTATTAATGAAGTCATCAGGAATAGCAATGAATGCAGTCTTACATGCCTCCCAGAGTTCATCTAGATTCTTTGGTTTTGTCTTCCAAGCTTCCTCTTTCATCCTACCCCAAACATGCTCAATGATGTTCATGTCTGGTGACTGGGCTGGCCAGTCATTGAGCACCTTGATCTTTTTTGCCTGGAGGAACTTTGTTGTAGAGATGGATGTATTAGATGGAGCACCATCCTGCTGCAGAATTTGACCCCTTTTATGATTTGGAATATAAGAGGTAGCTAATACTTCTTGATATTGCCTTCCACCTTGCAAATGTTTCGCACACCCCCATACTGCATGTAACCCCAGACCATGATCTTTCCACCACCAAATTTAACTGTTTTCTGGGTGTATTTTGGATCCATACGGACTCCAGTAGGTCTCCTGCAGTATTTGCGGCCGCTGTGGTGTAATTTTACTGAAGATTCATCAGAGAAATCCACCTTCTGACACTTTTCCAGCGTCCATCTGTTTAGCAGGCTGTGGGACTTTGCAAATGCCACACGGTTTTTTATTTGCCTTTTGTTTAGTGCTGGCTTCTGGGCACTGATTCGACCATGGAGGCCATTTCGAGACAGAATCCTACAAACTGTTCTAGTTGACACAGGGACTTGAGGTGACCAGGCCTGTTGGAGCGCTGCTTTGGATTTTCTAACCAACAAACGTTCCTCCTGAGCAGTTGTCTTGTGGGGTCTGCCGGACCTGGGCTTGTCAAACACATCTCCAGTCTCTTCAAATCTTTTTTTAATTCTTTGTACTTGATGCTGACACACATTAAAGATGCCAGCCACCTCTGCAGTGGATCTGGTCTTCAGCCTCTTGATAATCCAGGCTTTGGTCGCAGGGTGGATTTTTGGCATGTTGTCAGAGCTCAAGTTGCAGTTCCAGTGAAGGTCTGGGGTGCTGGGTTTCTATTTATATTCACCCACTAATTAACTGATCATTTACTGAGCACAGGTGAGGATGTAAACTAGGATTGGGTGCATTATATGACCAGGTGACAAAACTTTTGTCCTGCCAAAATCTGACCATTCTGTGTCCATTAAATGATCAATATTTCTGCATTGATGCCAATTTATTTTCTTAACCTAAACCACAGTTCGGAGGGTTTCAGCTTTCAAAAGAATAATTTATACAACCAATGGATGAATTTAATGTCAGGTTATAAGTTTTTATTTACATAACATGGATAAGCGACATAACTTCTGTCAGGGAGTGTAGTGTCTGGTGGAAAGATCCAGACACTCTAGTTAGCATCATACCTTTATTTCCAAGGTAACCAGCAATGATGACACAGCTGGGCATAAGCAGCAGAACCCTCTTACAATATTATACTCACTTTACAAAGTACCATTATTTCCACAGTGCTTTACAGACATTATCATCACTGTCTCCATTGGTGCTCACAATCTAGATTCCCTATCAGTATGTCTTTGGAGTGTGGGAGGAAACCAGAGAACCTGAAGGAAACCCATGCAAACATGGGGAAAACATACTAACTCCTTGTAGATGTTGTCCTTCCTTGGTGGGATTTGAACCCAGAATCTCAGCGCAGCAAAGCAAAAATACTAACAACTGAGCTATGCTGCCCACGGCTCCAACCTCTTAACTAACAGCCATGCCTCCATCTTCTACTTCCCAAGAAAAATAAATGTCAACTACACATGAAGACTTGTCAGACATGGTCATCTAAAGAAGACGTCACTTCAGAAATGCGTAGCTGCTATATACAGCTGCTAACCAGCAGGGGGCGCAACATAACACAGGAATATAGGCATGCACGGAACCACAACAATGGGGAGAGCGGGTGTATTCATTCTACAGCACCTACTACTGTACTGGCTAATCAGGAACCCTGCTACCTCAGCTACTAGCGAGACACACAGGAGACACCATGCTGCAATTACTAGAGGCGTAAAGTTGGCGCTGCTGCTGCGACCATGGAAAGGGGAAGAAAGGATACCGTGTTTTTGAATCTGATACAAGCTTTGGGAAAATGGGTATGTATTGCACAAAACCAAATGTCTATACATTGTCTGTGGATTGCATAATTACTGGTGCTTATCATTTAGGTCACGCACACATGTTCAGTATTTGGTGAGTTTTTTACCTCAGTATTTGTACGCCAAAACCAGGAGTGGAAGAAGGAGGAAAAGTATAATAGAAACACGTCACCACTTTGGTATTTATCACCCACTCCTGGTTTTGGCTTACAAATTCTGACCAAATACTGAACATGTGAACATGGCCTTAGAAGTTGGTTCCAAAACAAAGATGTGTCCAGGCCTGTCATATAAGCAGTTCATGGACACAATATTTTCTGCAGAGACCATATGCAATACCGCAACACTGTGTTATGCTATGTACAGTCATGGACAAAAGTTTTGAGAATGACACA
>VIAB01001245.1:141933-154948 GCA_009801035.1 Oophaga pumilio
AGGCACAGGAAACTTGGTCAAGGTTGAAGCAAAGATGAATGTAGCATGTTATCAGCAAATACTGGAGACAAACTTGAAATCATCAGCCCGCAAGCTGCGCATGGGACGAACTTGGACGTTCCAACATGACAACGATCCAAAACAGAAGGCCAAGTCGACCTGTGAGTAGCTACAGCAGAACAAAGTGAAGGTTTTGGAGTGGCCATCTCAGTCTCCTGACCTCAATATCATTGAGCCACTCTGGGGAGATCTCAAGCGTGCAATTCATGCTAGACAGCCCAGGAATTTACAGGAACTGGAGTCTTTTTACCGAGAAAATAAAAAACCTCATCCACAACTGCCAAAATAGACTTCAAGCTATCATTGATGTTAGAGGGGGCAACACACGGTATTAAGAAATGGGGTGTGTAAACTTTTGATCAGGGTCATTTGAATGTTTTGGGTTTTCATTATGGTTTAAAAAGAGAAAACACAGTAGGTTGACAATAAATGGCTTCACCCAACCACTAACCATTGAGTGGAGAAAAAGTTTTGGTGTTATCATTCATATTCTCTGAAAAAAAGGTCAAGAAAGCAAAAATTCTGCTGGGGTATGTAAACTTTTGAGCACAACTGTATACAGCCCATATGGGACATAGCCTGATGTATACAGCACATATGGGACACAGCCTGATGTATACAGCACATATGGGACACAGCCTGAGGTATACAGCACATATGGGACACTGCCTGAGGTATACAGCACATATGGGACACAGCCTGAGGTATACACCACATATGGGACACAGCCTGAGGTATACAGCACATATGGGACACAGCCTAAGGTATACAGCACATATGAGACACAGTCTGAGGAATACAGCACATATGGTAAACAGTCTGAGGTATACAGGACAGATGGGACACTGAGCCTGAGGTATACAGCACATATGGGACACAGCCTGAGGTTATGTGCTGTATACCTCAGGCAGTGTCCCATATGTGCTGCTGTATACCTCAGGCAGTGTCCCATATGTTCTGTATACCTCATGACGTGTACCATATGTGCTGTATACCTCAGGCTGTGTCCAATATGTGCTGCTATATACCTCAGGCAGTGTCCCATATGTTCTGTATACCTAATGCCGTGTACCATATGTGTTGTATACCTCAGTCTGTGTCCCATATGTGCTGCATACCTCAGGCAGTGTCCCATATGTGCTGTATACCTCATGTCATGTCCCATATGTGCTGTATACCTCAGGCAGTGTCCCATATGTACTGTATACCTCAGGCTGTGTCCCATATGTGCTGTACACAGCCTCACAAATACACTACATTGGGTATACAGCCTAAGATATATTGATCCTTGGAGGTGGGAGGAAATTTGATCACCGCATATTGTCTGACTCCCGCGGGAGCTGATTTAGGGGCTGACTGCTAATGAGAACGGAAGAGCAGAGCCCATAAAGTAAATGCCAGAAACAGAGCCAGCGTTGGGCATGATATCATCGAAAGAATTAAAGGGCCCGTGGCCAAAAAAATGGGTACTAGAGCACGTCGGACACAATACAGCGCGCACCTCTGAAGAATTAAAGGGCCCTCAGCCAAAAAATGGGCAAAGTGGCTGTGGGCCACACCAGATGATATTGTGGGCCGTATACGGCTCGCGGGCTGGATGTTCCCCAGCCCTTTTCTAAGCTCTGTGTAGAAACAGGAGGTACATTTTCCCTGTATGAATCATAAGTCATTGCAAAAATCCCTGGCAGGGGGCATCTGGGTCAGGAGTTGAAGAGGGGAATGATAAATGCAGGGACTTCCTGTTTCCACATAGAGCAGAGAAAAGAGACCAATTAGCTGGGTAGAAAGGCAAAATGAGCAATTGTAAGTACACAGTGCTGTATAATATGGTGACTGCAATATATTAAGAGGAAAAAACTTTGATGGGAAGAGGGCTCCTTTAATAACCTCACTGTTACCAGCCAAGGCGTGTAAGGGCATGTATTTCTGCACATCGCTCTCAAACTTGATACTGAATAAATTGTGATATTTTGATTCCATTGTTTAACATTTGCTTATTATTAACCTGTCTATCCTTCCTGTGATTTCTATAATTTCACAAGTTTTCCTTTTTGGTGCTGTAATTTCAATCTTGAGTGTAGGATACCGTGCAGTATATACAGGTGGATGGGAATCAGAGCTGGCTTAGTGTAACTGTCACACAAGACAACTTCACTTCAAATAGGCAATACCGGGGCTTCAAATGCCAATTAATTGGCATCTACTTCTCAGTTCAGTGCACCATTCACAGATGTCAGACGTGGCAGCAAGTTAAGAATAGATTTCCATCTGTTATAAAATGTCACCTGAGGCACATGAGCCTTTCTACAGCATGTGAACAGTGAGTCTGTTATCTTGAGAAGAGTTAGTAGGAAAACGATTGGGAATCAGACAATCGTTTTAGAGCCTGGATTGTATTGGCTTGGTTAAAGGGAACCTGTCAGGGTCACCGTGCCCCCAGAAGCACCACCAGTTGTGTCTGCATATGTAAATTCCCTGCCTAACACTCCCTTTATTACATTACACACATAAACAGATCTGTAGGAAAAGTATTTCTAAAGTGCGTTTATGATATGATATGTATGTGTTTGACTAGTCGAGGGGGCGTTGGTGTCCCCAGACTAGTTGACCCACTAAGCATGTCGTCATGCTTCTGTGGGTGTGAAAACATGGCTCACAAGTGCTGGCGTCATCACGAGCACTAAAACCTCGCGCATGTGCAGGGCTTGTTTCCCTCACTGCATTGATCCTCTGAAGCCGCGAACATGCACGGGATGTGTATAGCACTGGCGATGATGCCATGTAAGTAACATCTAAGGGGGCCATGAACATCCCATCGACTAGTCAAAGGCCTCATTTACTTCTCATAAACAAACGTTAGAAATACTTTTCCTAAAGATCTGTTTATGTGTCTAATGTAATACAGGGACTGTCAGGCGGGGACACAACTGCTGGTGGTTCTGGGGGCACGGGGGACCTGACAGGTTCCCTGAACCTTTGAGAATTAAATGTTGAAAGGGATTGTTTACTACTGGGCAACCCCTTCTTAACCGCTCCAGTGTGACTCATAAAATGAAAACACTTGATACCTAACCTTGCGGTGTGCCGCTGTGATTTCTGGTGGTCACATGACATTGTGACGTCACATACCCACTGCAGCCAATCAGTGGTCGCTGACTGCTATAGCCATTGAGTATTCTGTCAGATCTTGAAGGCTACGTTCCCACGATGAGCTTTTGTTGCATTTTTGAAGAAGCGTCTTACAATTGCAGCAAAGTGGATGGAATTTATAGAAATCACCTGCCCACTGTGCTTTTATTTTACTCAGTGTAATCTGACCTGTGAAGCGTACTTCCAATTGGCAGCATGTGACTTTCTACTGCAGGTACACCGAGTTTTCTATGGGAATTTTCCCATAGATTTACATTAGATGCGAAAAATCCACAGGTAAAAAACGCATGTGCGTTTCCATGGCGGAAACACATCAAAAACACAAGTAATCTGAATCTAAGCATATCAATAAAGTTTTGTCAAAGCACAATACCAGGAAGTATCAAAAACAAAACAGCTTTATTTAAAGCCTGACACACCAAAAAGAGACAAAAAATGCAGCATCAAACATGCGATAAAAACGCATGCAAAGAAAACCCACCCAAAATGCAATGAAAGACTGCACGTAACCTCATTTAAATACAAGGTGCAGAAATTCTGCAACATCAAAAACTCACTCAAAGCTTATCGTGGGAACGTAGCCCAAGTGTATCTCTGCTCTTGCATGTGCTCTTAATTATTCCTGTACTCTTCGTATATACAGGCGATCGCATTTAGAGCAGCTGCTGGTGCTTTACAGCTGTGCATCTCCTGCTCACCCCATCACCAACTTGAGTTATTTCCAGATTTGAGTTTCCGTTTTTTGCTCTCCTTCTTCCCAGAGGCATAACTTTTTAATTTTTCCATCAATATGGCCGTGTGAGGGCTTGTTTTTGCGGGATGTGTTGTCCTTTTGAACAACACCATTGGTTTTACCATATAGTGTACTGAAAAAACGGGAAAAAGAATCAAACATGCAAAAAAAAGTGCAATTCCACAATTGTTGTTTTTTTTTTTTTTTACCATGTTCGCTGAATGCTAAAACTGTCCTGCCATTATGATTCTCCAGGTCATTATGAGTTCATGGACACCAAACATGTCTACGTTCTTTTTCATTTTAGTGGTGAAAAAAATCCAAAGTTTGTATTTAAAAAAAAAAAAGGACCACTTTCTGAGACCCGTAGCGTCTCCATTTTTCATGATCTGGGGCTGGGTGAGGGATTATTTTTCATGTGCCGAGCTGATGATTTTATTCACACCATTTTCATGTAGATACAATGTTTTTATTGCCTGTTATTGCAATGTTGTGGCGACCAAAAAACGTTATTCTGGCGTTTTGACTGAGAATAGCAGCAGGATGGTGCTGGGCACTGGAGAAAGCAGCGGTAGGCGAGTATATTAATATACTACACTATACTACGTGCACGTATACAGTGGGGAACATAAGTATTTCATACACTGACGATGTATATTACAGAATCGCTTATTTCTGCAGTAAAAAGGCTACTTTTAATTTTCGAATAGTCCCGGATAGTGATACTGATAATGTGTTTGCATGCTGTTATTATTCCCAGCGTATTTTGAGTGATGTAACACATTTCCATCTGCTGGATTTAACAATTTTGTCACCATAGACACACTAATTACTGATAGAAACACTTATCAATTGGAATATCTGTGTATCTATGGCCAACTATAAAGAAATTAGGACAAGTAGTTTGCTCATTATTTAACTTAAACCATGGATGGTATTTTGATGAAGACAAGTCTGTTCATTATGTAATAAAGTGCATGTAGGAGAACTGTACAAAAGGCCTTTTGTTTCTTTACATAGAAAATAACCAAGTAACTAAACCAGTCTATTAATTTGCAGTACAGAAGCCATTGTTGGATGTATTACATGTAGAAACATTAATTTAAAGAGGACTTTTCACTGGATATTTTTTTAAATTAAACTGAACAACTCCTCCAATTGATGCTGCTCCACTGATTCTGGAACAGGTTTTATTCTTCATTTGTGCCCCACCGTTCCAAAGTTATGCCCTCCGTAATAAAGAAGTACATTTTATTTCAATAAACTGGGCGTATACTACGGAACTTCTTTATGGACGCTTGCTTTTTCTCCTCTGACTCTGGCCAATCAAAACATGGCCACAACTACAAAAGTTCCATAGTATACGCCCAGTTCGCTAACAAGAAAATTTTAAACTTTATTACAGGGGGCCATAACTGTTGCAGAATCAGTGGAGTAGCATCATTTGAATGAAATAATCGGTTTAAATTAGAAAATCCGGTTATATGTCCTCTTAAAAGGGGCTCAGCTGATCACTAGGGGTTCACAATCCTGATCTATTATGTTCAGCTGATGGGCAGGCTGGCTCTTTTTTAAGAAGCGACTGTTATATTGAGGCAACGCCTTTAACTTATTTATTTTTTCCATACTGAATAATTCTTAACCAATTCCATGTTTTTAAGCGCAACTTATGTTAATTTCTGCAATATGACCTAAAGGAAATGACATAAACCCACAATTTACCCAGTAATTATTACAGATGGTAACATCAACATATCTTATACGTAATGAAGATCCAGAAGGACAGTCTCATATGCAGGGGGAGAAGGAGTAATATGCTTAATAGTAAAGATAATTGTGGAAGCGCACAGACTTCAGGCACATAACAGTTGATTCATCACCAGAAGCGGAGGCTTTTGCATTTACATAGTCATGTGTACACAGTCTGGAACACATTCTGTCTTCCTACAACTGCTTCACTGCGTTACAGTTTCTCAATTAAAATGTCATTTCGTGTGACTAACTAGAAAATCAGTTTTGGAAATGCTCCCACCCATACATGAGCACAATTCTGGGTATAGGGCAGTAAAGTCTACCACTTATCAATTACAGAAATGCTCCCACCCATACAGGACCACAATTCTGGGTATAGGGCTGTAAAGTCTACCACTTATCAATTACAGAAATGCTCCCACCCATACAGGACCACAATTCAGGGTATACGGCAGTGAAAATACCACTCCAGTGGTTTTTTTATTTCAGCGCTGGTGATAGTAATCTAAGTTCCCTGATCCTAGCATTATACTTACCAGCTGCCGTCTTCATCTATTCCCAGCGATGTTTTGGTCCCGCGCCACCATCTTGCGACAGCAACTTCTGACTCACTGGAAGTCAGAGGTAATGGTCACAAAATCTCAACTCAAGTCTATGAGCCTTGTCTTCGCTCTAGTTCCAAATCACACAGCAAAACACTAGAGCAATCTGCAGGTCACAAACAGATGGAGACCGACAGGAGCGGCACTGGGAACAGATGAAGCCAGCAGCTGGTAAGAATAAGACTAAGTGCAGGGAACTTAGATTACCAGCACCACTCCAGCACTGAAGAAAAAAAACAAAACGCTGGAGTGCTGCTTGAAGTTTAGGTTATTGAAAGTTTAGTAAAGGCATCCTACTTGATCAGAAAAGCTTTCTCTCTTCTCTATTGTCAGAATATAGCCTAATTAACTCAATTAGCATTATGTCTAACAATCTGTTGCCTAGGGAAAAACTGCTTAATAACCAGTCTTTTCTCTATAGCAGCATATCCTTAGCAACCAGTCCATCCTAAATGACTTGATTCAGTTCAAGGCATAGTTGCAAGTGAACTGAGCGCAGGAGAAGGAACAAAAGACACCAGCCTTAATGAGGGACGTGCAGGAATAATATGTGCCAAATTTATTAAGACGTAGACGCCACTGAATGAATTCGGTGCATCTTCTCAGTGGTGTGCTCCTCGCTAGAAATGTTAGAGACGGGAGTAACATTTCTGCGCCACTTTTGATGTACCTGATGGGCGAACGTAGCCACGCTCCTCCTCTTCCTCCATAGCTCCACCCATTTTGACAGAACTGCCTGAAACTTGCATGAAAACGCCAAAAGTCGCAACATTTTTGCACAACTTTGCATTGCACAAAAATTTTGTTATTCTTCAAACTGTTTTACGCCAGTTTTCTGGCATAAACACTTTGATGAATCATCTTGCTATAGCAATCAAACTTCTGGTAAAAAAATATCAGGTGTAGAAAGAATTTAAAGGGTTGGTCCTATCTTAGCCAGTGATGAGACAGGAAAATCTGTTTCTATATGATGGTCACAAATGGTTGGGGCTGTGGGAACAGCTGGGCATCCTGCGCTATGCAGTTTTTGCAAAGTCCATTAAAATCAATGCCTTCTTGGATGTTTCCAGAATCCTAACCTCCTGTGGCCGCCACATATACACAGACATTGCTGTCTCAACCATAAAAATTTGGCCTCAGCGGTCATGTTTTGGATTACTGGCATCATGTCTCCCTGTTGACTGCTGTGGCCACTGATTCTTAACATGTCGACAGCTTGTCAACAAAGGCTGGAAGTTTACAGCAAAGCAACTGCTCAGTATCAGCGGCAAAATAAAGAGGTGCGCCTTTTATATTAACATTTACAGCTCTTTTTATTATTTATTTTCAGAAATCATAGAAGATCTCACTCATCTTATATGAGGAAATGATTTTAGTTGAACTGCTGATCGTATCTGACCAATAGATGGCAGTAAAACGCAAGAAAAAGACAACCACAGCCATTCCCTAATAAAGACAAAAAAATAAACGTGTGCTGCGCCTGGGGAAATTGAATTACTTTTTGCTTTGTTTTTTTTGAAAATCAGTTTAAAAAGTAAAACAGCATACTTCACTGTGAATTTTTCCAGGTGCCATCTTTTTGCGAAATGCAGAATTGTACGGGAACAGACAGATAAATGGTTTGCTATGATTCGAATGTGAAATCACAAAAGCTCGCTTGTTCTCTGTGAAATAAAGCGAACAATTGAATCTGAATTAATCAAATTTTATCCTTAGTATGAAGAAAGCTGCACAAGGTCTTTATTTTCCAAATTTGTAAAACTTCAAGTTACGAATACAGTGCAGCCTATATAATAGGGATATAACAACATACCATATCTATAATAAATTTACAGTGATCTCGGTAAAATATCCCTCCAAGATAGGCATAATATGGCTTTTTAAAAAATGTTGTAGTTGTTTATTTAATAGACCTTTGCTTTAGCCTATTTCCCAATCCAATAATCTGCAATGAAGCATCAGGTCAGTAACTGCCCTCTCATAGGGTATGTGTGCACTTTTCTCTTAGGTGCCGCCAAACCCGCCGAATTTTGTAAGAGGAAGACACTTTAGGAAAACACTGCCGGTGTTTTATCTGTAGCATCTTTTTTGGCAATTTCTTTTTTTTTCTATTCGCAGCGGATTTGCCATCGGCGTTTTTATATACTATATACACACATGTGGTCAAAACTGTTGGTACCACTCGTTTCACGACAGAAAAACCCACATTGGTCACAGAATTAACTTGAATCTGACAAAACAAATAATAAATCAAAAATCTATGAAAATGAACAAATGAAAGTCAGACATTGCTTTTCAACCATGCTTCCACAGAATTAAAAAAAAATAAAACTCATGAAATAGGCCTGTACAGAAATGATGGTGCCCTTAACGTAATACTTTATTGCACAACCTTTTGAGGGAATCGCTGCAATCAAACGATTCCTGTAACTGTGTTAAACCCATTTGAAATTGCTAAGTTTTTTGGTCTCTGAAAATCTGACACAATCTTTTACACAAACTCATTGATTTGAATGAACCCATGCGGTCTCAGCTAGAGATGAGCAAATTTATTTGAGTGGAAGTTATTTCCACTCAAATTTTAAAATAATCCGTATTTTCCAGAATTATTTATTTTTTCTGTCTTCGGGATATCTTCTTTTACCTGCCACATGCATTCTAGTTGGAATCTTCTCTTTAGGCCGTGGCTTCTGACTGGACTAGGTCTCGGAATTATGTTACTGCACACCATAATGTCGACAAGCACATTGTGACATTACGACGCAAGAATGAGAGCGAGTCAATCTGAGGACCAGATGGACCAGCAGGAAGCCGAAGGCATGGAGTGAAGATTCTGAAGAGAATGGGTCCAATTCACCAAAGTTTTCACAACAGAATTCTGGAGTAAAAGCTTTGAAAATTTGTAAAATTTAGGAGCAACTTGGAGTTTTCCCACATTTAAGCGGGTTGGGGGCATGGTTGGCGCCTGTAGCAAGCACTCTGTATGCCAGAAATCTCGCTCCAGTGCCCAACTGGAATGAGATTTCTGGAGTAGCCCACGCCACTTGTCATGCGTTCCAGATTCATGAAGAAGCAGAAAAGAGAGCATTATAAGGAACATTCAAGTCACAGAGAATAACCGCTCCAGATCATATTTCGCTGTAAAATCCACATAACTTGGCAGATACAATCATCTCCAGTGTAGGGTAAAACAGATAGCTAAAGGGAAAAACGAAAGGATAGTTAAAGAGAGAATGAAAACAACAGTGAAAAGAGAAAGACTAGCAAATGAGAAAGCACACTAAGGAAAGGGAAATAGAAAGCAAATAAAGGATAAAGAAAGAAAAGGAAAATTAAGGATAGAGAAACAGAAAGCAAAGTTAAAGTAAGAGAAAACAAAAATAGCACAGAGAAGGGGAAAGGAAAAATCATAAAGTCATAGCAAAGAAACAGCGAAAAAAATTAAAAACAGGATTGCAAAAGGGAAAAGAGAAAGGATAGTAAAAATAAAAAAAAGACTGAGAAAGGATAAGCAAAAGTAGGATATAGAAAGGAAAATTAAAGAAAGGATAGAGAAAAACAAAACAAAGGTTATACAAAAGGGGTTAGTAAAGGAAAGATAGTGAAAGAAAAAGGATGAGAACCAAATGCAAAAGAAGGAATAGGAACAAAGAAAATAAAAATAGGGAAAAGGGATAGAAATTTGAAAAAGATAATAGAAAGGGAAAAGAAAAAGAAAGGAAAGAGAAAAGAAAGTAAAAGGAAAAGAAAGACGATAAAGTATGCAAAAGAAAAAAAGGAAATTAAAATATGGGAAGCTGAAGGAGAGAAGGGAAATGTTAAGCATTCAGATGAGGGGAGTACAGTGACAGGTGACAGAAAAAAGGACCAAAGAATAAGTAAGAAAGGACAGACAAAATAAAAGCTGAATAGAGAAAGAGTAAGGCCAGAAAAATGTTACTTTGTGTGTAAAGCACGTTAATTACATCCAAATTTGCTTAAAAAAAAATTCTAGTAAAGTAAAATACAGGCCAATGGGTTTTCTCCTACTTGAACCAAGCATAAAAGGAGCATGTGCGCTCAAGGCTAAAGTACCGTATGTGGTAAAACAGTACCAAATTAAGAAACATCATTTATATGAACTACTGGACTCAAAACGTCAGGCTCAAGCAGTCTCAAAAAAGAAATTCCTACACAGACTGCAGCACATGGTCCACACTACAGAGTCCGGACGGCGGCGACTACAGCCGCAATAACCATAACATTATCTATGACATTTTGGCCTTTAGAAAGTTAAAGTTTACCTCAGGCTGCATACTAACATTAGTGCCTTCACCTGTAGTAATTCATTTGTACCTCCTTTCCCTTCTGCCGCCCGTCAGTAGTACCAACAATGCCTTTATGCCCCTAAATAATTCCATTAGACCCTTACCTAGTACCTTCCTCTCAATAATCACAAGCAGTGATCCTTTTCTCCAGTAATCACACCAGTGAATATTACTTCAAACACTCTGTTGCTAGATTATATCTGTCTTTTATGCCTTTCTTTTTTGATTGGATACCGAAGTACCAATTAGTCATTGCCTTTGCACCTACTTTTTGTCTAATTTTGTATGTTTTACAGTTTTTCTTGTTTGCATCCAATTATTTTTTCTATTTCCACCTTTTTTTTATTCTATTTTATATGTGCTGGAATATTGATTTTTTTTGTCTTCCACACTGTGGATGGAGTTTAGCAATTCCAGACATTTTTGCCTGATTCATGCACTGCAACTTTTTAAAAAGTTGTGAAATTTGGCGCAACTCCACTCAAGAGAAATCCCCACTATGTATTTTTGAGGACACCAGTATTTTGGTGCAGTTTTCGTGTCATTTTGCAAAACATTCAACTTTTGGAGCCAAACAGTTGGAAGTAGGACAGAGTTTAAGAAAGAAAAAAGGGCCATTTATGACTTTGTGCCAAATTCATGAATCACGCGTTGCCATTTTGAAGAATCTGCTGCCAAAAACAGCAACAAATACCACAAGACAAATAAGTGACAGAAAAAAAATGCAAATGATGAATTGGGGCCGTAGACTTTATCTGTCTTTTACTCCACCAGAAATCATAGCCATCAATGCACCCTTCCTTCCACAGCAACCTTTCCCCAATAGTCACAACTGAATATTTATATCTGTTTTTTTTATGTAGACACTGCCCCTGCCCTCCAAAATACTTCTGCGATATACCCTTCAGCCAATTCCAGATTGTTTCATATAACTTCTTGTTCCTACAGCACACTAACGAGCATTAATGTTGGGGAAAACAGATATTTAAACCCTTAATATAATATTTTGCTCCCTGTGAGTGTCACGGGGATACCGCAACAGAGAGGGGCCAGAAGATCGCGCCATCTGGTTTCATGAATTCCTGCTCAAGTTAGAAGTACTTCACCATCTTTATTAAACAGTGCAGGTTTTTTCCTTGCTGTCAGTGCAAAGGTTAATCTGTTCTTTTGAAGCTCCTGGAGCTTTCCTACCTGAATTATCTCAGCTGTTCAGTGTTTCCCACTCTTCTCTGCTATATATGCTCGGCTCTGGCACTTAGATATTGCCATTGCTAGGTTAGTTTTTACTGTCTGGTTTGGAGTTGGAGGTGTAGTTCGGTGTTGGAGTTGGGGTTTGGAGATTTGTTCAGGAGATTGTTCCTTGGAATTTTGTTTGTGTGTAGAGATGGGTAAACCCGAACAGAAATGTTTGTCGTTCGTACCGGAGAGTCAGTGTTCAGGTCTGAACGCTGAACATGGACTTTCTGCAGAAGTCCTCCGATGCAGTGTTTTTGGTTCTGGTACCAGAACAGTAGCCCATTTTCATAAAAGTTTAGGTCGGGTACAGGACCTGAACTTTCACAGGTCCGCCAATTCCTATTTGTGTGCACATCCTCATACTTACTCCCATGTGTTCCACTCTGTTTGGTGAATGTATCTTGTATGATTGTTATTTTCATTTATCCCTGTCCGTCTTCCCTTGTTTGTCTGGCTACGGTTATCTTACACATTTCGGCTTCCCACCTCCCTGGGTGGGGAAGGGGACAGAAAAGGGTTGATATTGGAGAATAGCAAGACACGTGAATCCAGCGTCTCCACCTTAAGGAGTAATCCGGGGGACAGGGATAAACTAGAGCACCCCTTATTCTAAGGACCTGGTAAGCACCCACAGTCCAAAAGGCACTGCGTAACAGTAAGGTGTCCATGTGTAGAGAGGGCTAAGGAGCTCAAATCCCTCTGCACTCGATAGCTGCTAGCTGTGTTACAAAGCAACAGACTGAGCTTCATAGGAGACTTTCACTATCTTCTGAAATACTGTAGTATTTCAGGATGTAGTATAAGTGATCGGGAGATTGCAGGTTCAAGTCCCCCAATGAGGCTGAAAAAAATAAGGTAAAAATATTTAAAAAAAAAATCTAAAAAAAAATTATTCTCACCTAATAATATTAGCCTTAATTAGAAATAATAAAAAGTATTTTTTAAATCACTGCATCCGTAAAAGTCTGGCCTATCAAAATATAAAATTAACCCATATTGTAAACGAGAAAAAAAATGTAACTCTCAGAATTACTTTTTTTCAGGCAACACTTCTTCACAAAAATGTAATAAAAAGTGATGAACATGTCATAAATAGCCAAAATTGGTACGAATCAAATCACTAGCTCATCATTACAAAAAAACAAGTCCTCATATAGCTCCATTGAAACCTAGAA